>OVBJ01000466.1:452-46872 GCA_900406535.1 Noccaea bulbosa | reverse complement strand
TTCATGGTATCTTTGGATTTGGCAAAGGGGTAAAGAAGCAAAACTCAAAAAATTGTTTTTTCTTTCCCGTTTATTATTCAGATTCTGGTTTTGGTTTTGGGGTTTGATCTTAATTGTTTTGTTACCCCCATTGATTTGATCAGAGATTAGGAGGCTTATCATACTTTGGTGGTGCTGAGAAGAAAGATGAGAGGGTTCTTGTTCCTGATTTGGGATCCTTAACAAGCATCTATGATAGGTATTGGATTCAACAAAACCAATTTGAGATTTTGATGCACATTTTGATCTATTGTGCTAATGATAACAATGGTTTTACAGGGCACGGGAATTGTTCTATTACCTAAAAGGAGGGAGAGTTGATTTCGGTGAAGAGCATAGTGAGGCTTGTGGACATTCTCGGTTTGGAAGAGATTACGGAAAAGGTCAGCTTTTGATCTGAAAAATCTCATTGAAAGACCAATAATGTATCCAAATCTGACTTTGGTGTGTGTGTGTTTAGGGGAATACCCTGAATGGGATGAGGATCATCCAATTCATTTTGTGGGGCATTCAGCTGGAGCGCAAGTTGTGCGTGTGTTGCAGCAAATGCTTGCAGATAAGGTTTGAGTTTGCATCCTTCTTCTGGTTCAAAAGCCGCTCTGTTTGATGATTGATGCCACATCACATGTCTCCAATGTTTAGGCATTTGAAGGTTTTGAAGAAACGAACGAGAATTGGGTTCTAAGTGTGACATCGTTGTCCGGAGCATTCAATGGCACTACAAGGACTTACTTGGATGGCATGAGGTTAGTTTTCTGTATTTGATGGATCTTAGAAGCAAATTTATGTTCTTGTATTGGAAAACCAACAAGATCTTTAAGTCCTGAATGTTGTTTGTTCTCCTGTTGTTTCGATTACAGGACAGACGATGGAATAAGCATGAAACCGATATGTCTGTTGCAGCTATGCCGTATAGGCGTGATAATGTACGACTGGATGGACATTTCATGGCTAAAGACTTATTACAACTTCGGGTTCGATCATTTCAACATTTCTTGGAAGAAAACGGGAGTGAGAGGTCTGGTTGATTGCCTCATGGGAAACACAGGTCCTTTTGCTACAGGGGATTGGATCTTACCGGATCTCACGATCCAAGGCTCCACAAGTCTTAACTCCAACCTCCAGACGTTCCCAAGCACTTTCTACTTCAGCTACGCGACTAAACGCACACGCAGAATCATGGCCATGACGATCCCTTCAGGTGTCCTTGGCATCCACCCGATGCTCTTCCTCCGCGTCTTTCAGATGAGCCAGTGGCGATTCCCTCAAGATGTATCTCCTCCCTATAAAGGCTACAGGTAAAGACACCACACACTTAAAAAAGATTTAAACTTTAGTAACATTCATTCTTGAAGCTCTTGATCAATCCGAGCTTATACATTGCAAAGTAACTGCACTGATCTAAGAAGCAATGTTTCTTGATTGAAGGGATGAGGAATGGCAAGATAACGATGGGGCATTGAACACGATATCAATGACGCATCCGAGGCTACCAGTGGAGCATCCGAGCCAGTTCATAACGAGTGATTCTGAGTGTCAAACGTTGCAACCAGGGATCTGGTGAGTGAAATCAATGAGGCTCGTATTTGAACAACTTTCATAGAGTGGAAACTGAATGTTTTGTTGTTGTTGTTGTTGTTGTTGTTGTTGCAGGTATTATAAGATAGTGGAAGCAGATCACATAACGTTCATAGTGAACAGAGAGAGAGCAGGAGTACAGTTTGATCTAATATACGACAGTATCTTCCAACGTTGCAGGAAACATGTTTTTAGGAAGATTCCTCAGACTCTCCCCAACCAATCTCCTTCTCCTCGTTCTCCTCGCTGATAAGTGATAACCCAAGAAAAAAGCAGAGCATTGTACATTGATCATTTTTTTTGTTTCAAATGTTTAGGTTTGGGCACTTATTTTTTTTAGGCTATTTATTAATACAGATTATTCATATGTTCTTCTGATTCTACCTTGATTTGTTGTACTATAAACATCCACCTTTCACTTAAAAGTTATAAAATATTTGTTATATTTTTGTTCATGTTGGTGTGCTGTCTAATCTAATAATTTGCTTTAGGTAGGAAAGATACAAGTCAGATTCTATCTACCGTATCTTATTCGTGTCATATGATAATAATACAATGGTATATATACATCACTATCCCCAAAAATAACAATTTTATGATTTGGAACTTCAGACAGCATTTTATATAAAACTCTCCTTGTTTAATCACTGATGTTGATGATACTACTACTACCACTTTTAATAGTACACACTTCCAGAATCGAAGGAAGTAGGAAGCAAAAGTTGCATGCCGTTCGTCGTATAGTCACCCAAACTAAATGTCTTTTTCTTTCGTGTTAAGGGCCACTGTTAAACGACAGCGACGATCCAAAAGTCTCGATGTTTAAACAACAATTGCAACAAAGATAAAAGTGTCGTAAAAAGCTTACAGAAAAGTAAAGAAAACGAAGAGAACACCATGAAACAATTCACAAGAATATGGCTTCTAAGACAACCTTGGCCGCAGATTTCATCAGCAAAAAAATATTTAAAACTTTTTTCCTTTTCATCGTCGATCTTCCTCTGATTTGTTTCGTTGACAGTGGCTTAAATAAGAGAAAAATAAACAGATCTCACGTTACACGAGTCTGAGTTCGTACTCACCAGCCATGGTTATATATCTCACCCATGGAAGAGCTTGGTACCCACTCTTCTCAATGATCTTCAGGTATCGAACCTGCATTGCCAACATAAGTAACACGCATCAGGATTCTTCAACTTTATGATTTTGCCTTGAGATATTAAGTGCAGAATATTGAACCATATGATAAAAAAAAAAAGTTGATCACTGTTGGGAATTCTGACCTGTATTCCTGAAACAGTGAAGTAAGGGATCTCGAATTTGACACGGATTGGAGCTTTTCGCTCAGGCGTTGCTTCCTCTGCAGTTATACTTGGAAGATGGAACTCCGCTCTCAACATATACTCCTACAATGTTTCAAACTTGTATGTAAGCATTCAGCTTTATAAGGTAACAAGCGTTACATTAAGCCATAAGCACTTACCTTGTTCCCAGGGAAAGATTTGATTTTCCAGACCAGTGCATCTTTTTCAGGAGCATATGCGGCAGACCCGAGAGATGTTCTTACGGTGGGGTTGGATGCATCGGTTGGTACAGGCAATTCGATTTCAACATTTGTTGCAGTGCTGCAGAAAAGGAACTCTTATTGTAAACTTCTGAAGGATGTAAAGTTACCGGTAGAAAAAAAGTAAAATCGAACAAGTCACACAAGGATTATTACCTTCTTTCCTTGAATTGGCTTCTAGCTTTTACGAGCATCTCAACACGACTTCTCGAATGCCTCTCTATCTGAGCTTCCACCCATATAAGAGGCTTTACCTGAACAAGTATTATGTACAGAAAATGAAATTTCATGAGATTTAACACGTATAAGAAGGGATAAAAACAATCCCTGCAATATTCCTCATCTCACACCTGAGTACTGAGTCTATATGTCATTAGATCAAAAGCTCCATCAGGTGGTATGAAAGATATCGTTCTATCGTTCTCAAAACGAGCCAGTCGAACACACCTACATTTCGAAGACAGAGACTTGTAAAACTGAAGTATTGAAAAAGGATAAGTGAATGTCAGAGAATGTTCAGAGTTTGAGAATAACGTACTGATGAAATTTGATGTCCTCCAAATCAATGGCTTTCCCTTTTGTTGCCCGTCCCTGTGCCTCCAACAATACTCTATCATTCAGGCCTAACTTACACTCTGGCATTCCACTGTAGTAAGACGAATTTAGTACCAGAGAGCCAAAGAGGAGAAACTTTTGATCTAACTTGTTTTGGTTGATTCGGTACACTAGAGAACGAACCTCAAGTATGTTCGCATCTTCAGTGCTCCAACGACATCAGACCTCACAATTTGCCCATTACTGTTCACAAGGATATTTACACTCTCTATTACGTCCAAGAAAACCTGGAAAACAAAACATCAATTTGTAAACATTTGAAAACCTAAACAATACAGAAAAAAACATGTTCCCAGCTGCTTGTAAACTAAGCACTTACTTCGTTTTTCTTAAACTGTAACCCCTCACTCCTCCATGAGACAGCATTAGTGACAGCCATTGGGGGTCTCTGTGTAACTTCCATTCTGTATGCATCAGTCTTGATGAATTCACTAAGGATTCTTGCTTCGGTATACTGAGGGTAGCCAAAGTCCATCATCTCGTCAAGTAACTCGTACTGCCAGAAACACAAGTCAATTTTAGCATCTAATATTAGAAATGTTTTTACGCCCACATATATCAACAGCCCATGCAAAAGAAAGAACAACATCTAGCATCAAGAATTGTTATAAGAAAGATGGGAACATACCACTACCACAAAGTTATCCCTCAACGATTCTTCCTCCAACTCCTCAAAGTAATGCTTGAAGACCTACAATCAGTATAAGTAACACGTAAATGATCGGTATCATAATGAAACAGTACCATTCTTGTTGTTTCTTTTCATAGAATCTGGGAAAACGACGGAGTTGCAAAAACTGAATCAATAGAGATGCTTACATCGACCACACGATGCAAGAAAAAGAGAAGACTTGCAGCATTGCAGTTCTGTCTTGACGCTATCATCAGGTAAATGTTACTATGCTGTACAAACATGTAGGTCACTCCATTATCGTAAGCAACCGGATCATTTGACTGTGAATCACCCTGAAAGATTAGACAAAAGTAAGCAAACCCACAAAGAAAACATACTCATTTTCTCAGAACTATAAGTCCTAATCCACTGATCAAGCTTGACCACTCATTTTCAGTTTTGCAAATCACGAGAATCTAAGAAGGACCAGTGACATCACATCGCGGATACAGATACCAAGTCATCACTATCTCAGAATTTTATTCGCAAGTCACGACGAAACAGAAAAGATTGCAACTTCTAAATGCGTGTTGCTTGTTCCGAATTCTGTAGTCGAATCTCTCAGAGATAGAAATTAGAAACGATAGCATGATTTTCCGTTCAGTGGCATCGAATAACTATTCCATTTCACAGCATCCAGGTACCAAATCAAAAAGGTCCACCAAATAAACATCGAATCGCACATCTAGGAATAAAGATCAGATGAGAAATCGCAGAGAAACCTCTTTCTCGATGAGTTTGGTGAAGAAACGCTCGGCTTGAGCAGCTGTGACATCTCCACGGTAATCGCGCCACACGAGAACACGGCCCTTGATATCGAGCAGAAACAAAGCGGAGGCCGCCCCTGCCATGTTTCTTCTTCCTCCCTGTTTCTCAAAGGATTCCGAATCAGATCCGATCAAACAGACGGACTAATCCACGAGATCTGAAGAATTTTATGCTTCACCGGAGAAGAAGAGCAACGTCAGAGAGAAGAATGAGCTAAGATCATTTGCAGCTTGAGTGTCGTCGTCAATAAAGTCTTATTCACGATCTGACGATTTCGTTCTGGTTCGTGGGTGGATTCATAATAGAGAGAGACACACACAAACATAAAATAAAAAAACTGATGGAAGTAAAAGAGCAGCTATTAAATTCAGCTTCGCATTACTCTATTGGCAAAACATTTTAATATTTTACATTCCACCGAAACGGCATCGTGTTTGCAACTTGAATTTTTTTCCTTGATACAAATCATGTAATGTAAAAAACACACGCAATAAAAAATGCAAGCAAGATCTTTGACACTTTGTGTGAAAGATTTTCACTGGTCTTTGAAATGTAACCAAGCACTATCATCGTATACTTTATTACATTTCACCTAGTTGATCGTTTGGTGCTTTCCAATATTCCATTACATTGGCGTGAGAGAACAGTACAATGAAATTGAAGTGATCAAAGCAATAAATCTTCTGTACATGTTTCAAAACCATTTTCTTTGACAAAACAATCAAACTCACCCAAAACTCAGACTTCACACTTTGACTCGGCACAAATCCGTATGTTCAGTTCTACTGATTCGATCTCGAGTCAGGGCAAAGCAACAATCCACAGCTTTAATTTGTGACCTTGAGATGATGTTTCATGTTCCTTTTTTGTCTGTGCCCTTTGAGGTAATCTTAGACTTGAGTGCTAAGCTACTTATATCATCGTCTCCTTCGAGATCACTGAAAGAAACATCATCCTCGTTCACTGTGAACATTGGCGCCCAAGAATTAGCAGAATCTTCTTCTTCTGGCCAATCATCATCATCATCATCATCTTCTTTAGGTATTTGGCTAAGGCTTGCACTCTTTTTGTCTTTCTTCTGGATTGTTTTTTCCTCAATAACAGCTTTATCGATGAACTCCGGGTTGTCAGTTTCAAAATCGCGATAAATGATTGAAGGAGGTTCAAAGGCATATATTCTTGGAGAAAGAAACTCAGGAGGAGCATGGTGGTAGTAATTTGACGTTGATGGTGTAGTCTCCTCCTCAAGAATATCTCTTTCTCCTTTTGAGGGATGGTTTTGATTCTGAAGCTCTTTCATCCACAATGCTCTCGCTTCCATCACCTGCAAACAAAAATGGGCTTTGTTGAGTAACACAGCAACAATCATTTTGGTTTGTGAGGATTGGATTTAAGAAGATTGAAATTTTACCTGCGGCGAAGACAAAAGCTGAGCATCGTGTTTATTGAGCCTTGAAAGGAGAAGAACAAAATAGACTTTCCAGAAGTAACCAACAGTCATATGGCATGGACAAAGCTCTATTCTCAGTGCAGCTAACCTCGGTGCAAGACGTTCTATAGCTAAAGCATGGCCTCTTTGAGCATCAGACATTTCCAAATCTACAACAAGAAGAAATGTTTTTTTTTTTTTATGAAAAACCAGACATTTTCAAGAAATTTGATATGCATAAGTCAATCGATGAAGACTACAGGCCAAAAATTGACTTGATCTTATTCTCCAATAAAAAATGACTCAAATGAAACGTTTACCATCAAGATCTTCGTCCGGATCGAGAGGAAAATCCAACCAAGTTTCTGGATGCATTGCTATGTTCCTCGCAAACGCAAGCACTTCGTCCGTAAGCGCAACCGCATCGATCTCTTCCTCCTCATCCGTTTCCTCTTCTTCTTCTTCTTCTTCTTCTTCTTCTCCCTCCTCCTCCTCCGGATCATTGCACACATTTTCTACCCCTTTCTCTCCCGAAGCCATGGAATCCGAATTCCAGCTCCTAAAACTAATTCCGGTCTCCGGCGTATCACTTCGGACAAACGATTCAGACCGCGATTGATTGTGTCTGGGATTCGAAGACCGCGATTGATTGAGTCTGGGATCCGAAGACCGCGATTGATTCAAACCGGGATCTGAAGACTGCGATCGGCTCAATCTCGGATTTGACAGATCGGAGGAAGATCCATCTGGAAGTGGAGCGAGAAAGTTAGCCACGCCTCGAAATTGACGGGTGAGGCTATGACCGAATTCCGTCAGGTCATCTTTAACCCCACGCGCTTGAGCCTCCTCTTCCGGTGATATCGAAGACAAACGATCGGCGTTTCTCTCAGAGTTGTGTCTTTCCGTTGAAGGTCCCGGGGTGTTGCTGTTGTCGTCGTCGTCGGCGTCATCGTCTCCGATCCCCTCGTATAAGCTTTCTAAAAAATTCGAAAACATTATGATTGAATTCCTTTTTTCTTTTTTCTCGGAATGTATTCATTAATCTATTAGACTATTACTAGGGTTGAGTCAAAATTAAACCCATAGTACAATCTTTTTATTTTTGCCCAACAAACCCCCCATTCAAATTATGTAATTTTAAATTCCATAAAGTGGAACCATCGGAATCTTTTTTTCGCCAACTGTGACTTTGCGTATTGCGGTAAAGACAGATATTTGTCAACCTTTGAGTTGACTGCTCTTTTATTAGATTTTCTGATGGATATATTCTTAATTTGTTACGATGTGTTTGAGATAATGTGAAAATTTGAAGATTAGGATTTGTGAATCCTTTCTTTTCCAACTGTAAAGATAGGTTTACGATAACATATATATGCAACTTTTCAATTCAGATTAGAACAAATTTACTAACATGATGTTCAGCCACAATTCCCATACAGAAAATCAACAATGTCGAAAATATGTTCAGAATAATAAACCATACATGTTGAATCAATGAACAAAAGACTGGAACTGGAAAATAAGATTGAGATAGTATATATAAATGATGAAACTCAGAGGATCCAGTTACCTCCTATTTCGTCTATAATTCTCTCTACTTTCTGCAGCATATCTGGATAATGAGGAAACAACTTGTTACATAGATGCAAAATTTGTGAAGTTGAAGCTAAACATGAAATGTAAAGTTCGAGTATAAAAATGGGTTATCATTATCCGTGTGTGAGTATTGGAGAGAGAGCTCACCTTGAAATGAAGAATCTTCCATGTACTTCTGCCAAAACAAAAAGTGGGATACCAAAAGCATCAGAAATCATTTAGAACTTGTATGTCGTTGTGTCGAAAGAGAGTTTAGCGAAATAACTAGAGTTTTGTTAATGCTGTACCAGTATCTGTGACTTTAAATCAGGATCCTGCTTTATCGTTGTTTGTCCTGCATTGGTTTCATGGGAAGGAAACTTGTTAAACCAATGTAGGAAAGAAGCTATATATCGCAAAACCAGAACAAGCAAGATCAATGTGGATGTTACCTAGAGTGGAGTTGGGGTAGCAACCAGAGAGTAAGGTGGTGAAGCTCGGAGGGAGGTTAATGGAAGTCTCGTTAGGGATTTGACTAAGCGTGGATTGTGGTGGGTATAAGGTCTGTCCCGTTTGATACTCAAGCCTTGGTAGCGTTTCAGGTACATAGCAATCAAGAGGTTCAACAATGTTTCGCTCTTCCTCAGTGGCGGGTTGTGGTGTGTATAAAGTTTGTCCAGTTTGATACACAAGCCTTGGTAGCATTTCAGGAACATAGCTACCAAGACGCCTTACCATGTCAGGCTCTTCCTCAGTGGCTCTGCAAAGAGGATTTACCATATCTAAATTGTAAATTGTTGGCTTGGTTAAAGAACTTGCACATATTCACAACAGTGTAATGTGATCTAACCTGTAGACAATTTCATCTGACTGGAAAGAAATCTCGGACCTAGTTTCACTTTTCTGGTTCCCAGCTTCCTCTAAACCCTTGAGTTTCTCCTGCAAATAGAACAACAAATCAGGAATCACTGGCTCTGATTCGAAGAAAATAGCTCATAATTAAGCAGAAGTCAAGGGTAGTGAAATATCGATATATCTATCTGATCAACAATGTATGGAAGCTCTTTTGCAGTAATGGCTAACCTTAAGAGCTGCCACAAAGGTCACCGCTGCATCACATGTGCAAAACCTTAGAGCGAACTTTTGAATCTGGAGAAGAACAACAACCACATTAAACGATACCATTTCGATGATCTAGCTCACGAACATCTACCAAATCCTTCTTAGGCCTACACTATTGAGCTTCTCGAATTTTTGAATCTGGAGAAGAACAACAAGCACATTAAACAATATGATTTCGATCACACAGCTGATTTAGTATCTACCTCATCATAATTTATCAAATTCTTCTTAGGCTACACTATTAGAAAAATCCAAAAAGAGATTCGAGTGTTGAGAGGTTGCCTCGTTAGAAGAATCCATATAGCTAACGAAAATCGCTCGGCTACCGCGAGGTGGAAACCCAGAAACGCACGACATCTGAGGCCACGAGAAATTCAGCTTTGAAATGTAGTGTTCTTCCTGTAGAATTTGAGAATTCCCCCAACATTCGAAGAACAATCAGATACCAGGGAAGTCAAATTAGTCCATAAAACTATAAGAAAACATGGATAGATCCCGATTTACGAATTCGATTAAGCTTAAACCATCGCGAACACCAATCTAAACAAATACCAGGAGTAGCGAATCCGATCTAGAGAGAGGGGGGAAAATCAACTCACAAGGACTTTACCGCCGAGTTCGACGGAGAGAATCACATCGGATCTGTTAACATCGTCGTCCAACTGGAGAGACACCGTCGAAGAAGACGTCGACAACCACGTCCCATCGGGTAACGGCTTCAGCTCTCTTTTTCCGAGATGAACCAGTCCTGGATACGGAGAGGGAAGAGAGGGATACGGAACAAACCGAGCAAAGCCGATCACCCATCGGGAAATTTCTGAAGCCTCCGCGTTTCCTCGGTGGTGCTGGTGGGTTGATGCTGTTAGAGATCCCGCCATCTTCCTAGAGATATTTCCTCCGTTTTTGAAATTCCTTTTTTTTTTTTCTATCACGAACGGAATTTGAAAAGCTTTCTACTGTACTGCATTTATCTTCCCACTATCGCTCTATTCAAATTTTAAAATTATATATGGGCCCAAAGGCCCAATAATATGACCTCAATTCGAAAGTTAAAGTTGTGTTGTATGGTTTCCTACTTTTCAACAGTTGCTCTGTTTTTCTAGAGTTTTGGTTCTAACAGTTGCTCTGTTTTTCTAGAGTTTTGGTTCTAAGACCACCACCATCGGTGGTTTTAACACAAATTTTTAATAAAAAAACAATTAATAAAATAATTAAAAGTAAGAAAGAGAAATTAAATTTTTTTCAAAAGTTTCTTAGTTAGAGTTTTTCTTCAAGGTTTATAAAACTTTCTTCATATGTGTCATGTTATAATTGGTTTATATTTTCTGTGATTTAAAAATTAATAATTTTTGTTTTATAAAAACTTTTAAAAAGTTTTATGGATGGAGATGCTCTAAGTTTGCAAATTAATAAGAAAAACTTTATTTCAAACGGAATTTTCTGTCTCTCAAGTTCACAGGAGTGAAATGAAAGTGTTATTGGATATTGTACTTAAAATGGACTGAAATTGAATTACAATCATGTGTTATTCAATTAAGATTTCAAATCTGGTTTTAAAATTTACTGTTATTCGATATGTGATTTGTAATCTATCATTAATAGATTTTCAATTCCAGTGTTATTCAATCAAGATTTCAAATCCAAATTTAAAATCAAGTGTTATTCAAAAGTAAATGACTTTAAAAATCTTTTGTTTATTGAGTCATTTGAAATGAATTCCAATGGAGTTTCATGAGTAAATTATTTAAAACAGAATCCAAGCTATATTGCAGAGATTTTAGAATCAACTCCTATGGATTTTATAAAATAAGATCAAAACTTTAAATCTGAAGGAGAATTGATTTTAAATATATGATTGACATCCCCTACATTATTGGATTTTTCCTAAATGGCAAATGCTTGGATCGAATCTATACACATATAAGTACATAAACCAGATTGTCCAAACCACAAAAGTTACTTGCGGCTGGTTCTGTACTCGAATCACGGAAGCTTAAACTTGAAGAGCAGAAGCTATGGTGCCAGCGAGGCTAAGAACTTCAAAAGGAGGTTTGTTCATCACCTCTTTCACAGTCGCACCACACGAGTCTGTGATCCAGAAATAGCTTAGACCTTCAGCAGGATCACCTGCAACACAAAATATTTTAACTATGCTACAGAGTAACGGACATAGTTTCAGAGTCAAAACATTTGTATAACGTTTTCAACCTTTGGTGTCAAGCTTGAAGCGTTTCCATGAACTCTTTGGGAATATGCCGTGTGTTACATATGCGCTTATTTTCGCTGCTCCATGTGCAGCTAAGACTTTCTGAAAGGCACAAGACTGAGTTAGTGTTAAGTTACAACAAAAAAAGTGGCAATAGACTGAGTCTGAGTATAGAACCTGGCATTCGATTAGTGTGCCACCTGACTGAACCAAATCATCAACAATCACGACGTGCCTTCCTTCAGCATCTCCCTCTTTGATACGCACTATCCGTTTGTCTCCCATTCTAACTTTGTTGCAAACAATCTGATTGACAAAGGGTTAATGTACAGATTTTCTGCTCAAGATAGGATGATGCAATGCTCGTTTTGGAGTTAGGACTAATGCTAAAATCAAGGTTTCTATATACTAAAACAGTACACATGGGTTCACTGTAAGATGCTAATGAGATAAGCCATCAGTAAGTATAATACCGTTGGATAATGTTGGAGTTGTTTGTGGAAACGTTTCCATGCTCCATCATCCGGGAATGCAATAGATATCTGAAACAAATGCGGAGAAAAAAAAACGTCCTTTGAATTTGTTGACCGCTTTAGGATGGAACTGAGAGAAAATGTGACAAGCAGAGGAAAAGAGACTGACGTTATCGGAATCAGGTAGAGCCTGGAGTCTGCTCTTGAGCAATGGTATACCACTTTCAAAGCATGGAAGTATAGTATCACCAAAGTAGAATCTTTCCTACAATCCAAACGAAGACAGGCGAAATCAAGATAAAAAAAACATAGACTCCGAGAACCAAAAGAAAAGAATCATCATCACTGATCATGGGTTGTAAATGAAGACCTGCAAGGCGTGTATATCGAAGGTCACTAAGCTAGTCGGACCTCCTCTCGAAGTCGGTATGTTTGAGAGTATCCTAGCGAGAGTGAAAGCAGTCGCAACGTCTCCTTCGTCTTCCATTCTCTCAGAAGTTCCGGTAGGGAAGAACGGAAGAACAAGCGTAAATGACGAAACGAAAAGCTTGGGCAGAGCATAAATAACAGAGAGCTGCTCGAAGATCACAGCCGGTGAGCTGAATGAAGCCAAGAAGGCAACGTGCTGCCCACGAATGCCTTGAGCGTTTTGTATGAACAAGTTTGGGAATCCATCGTCAAATTTCCTAAACAAGGACAATGATTGTGATTACTCTGTTATCACCAACCTAAACCACTTCCAGCCATTGATTATACACATCAAAAACCTAATTATCCTCATGCTAAAAAGCCTAATGCAAAGTTTCTTTCTATCTTACGCAATAGAAGAAGCACTCCAAAGTTAGACCATTGACCAAAATACATTTGAAAGTTCAAATTTTTTAAGAACCAAGACAAAATAAAAACTATCAATTTTTTAAAAAAGTCAAACCCACGAATCTCAAATCAATCAAGAGAATAATTCGATAGCACTCTTCAGTTTCACCTAAGATCATCACGCGAAATGATAGAGGAATGTTAAGAAAAGCCATCAAGCAGATAGAGAGACGAGGTTTTTTTACTTCCAATTGATGCTTCGTAGCTCGATGCAATCAGATTGCGAGACGATACTCTCGGCGAGATCTCTAGTCTCGTTGCTGTAGAAGAGACAGACGCGTTTCGAGCATTTCGCACCGGATTCTGAAACGGCGGCCGCCATGGATATCGGAGACGACGAGGAATTCGGATTACTTAAGCTGATCAGATCTCCATTGGACAAGAAATCGAGGCTCCGGTGACCCGACTGGTTCTCTAAGCTTCTGACTCCGCACCTCACGCAGCGATTACCGAGTGTATCAGTTTTTAGTTTCAGAGAAAACGGAGACGAAGTAGACGATAACGACGACGAAGAAGAAGAACTAAATTGAGTCAGAGGTAGAGAAGCAGCGGTTGTTGCAGTCGCCGGAGTAATAGCCGCCATTTCCGAAGACGAAGGGTCAAAATTACAAAATTTCTGGCGGATATCTTTAAGTTATTAATTAAAGAAAAAAACGAATTTTGCGCTTACAATCGATCTGCAATGTGGCGAAAACTGAAAATTGACACATATGCCCCTATCTGTCAAATGAGGCACGTTATGAAGATGTTGGATTTGTTCCGGTTTGGTCAGACTAATTTAGGTAACCATCGGTCAAAGTTAGGCTGATCAGACCTGAACTTTACAATATAACACGTGACCAGACGGGTTTTCTCGGTTTAATTAGAATGTCTACAAGGAGATTCGGTTAGTTCTCGGTTCAAGAGGACAAGGAGGCTCAAATGAACTTGGGAAGGTACACGCCGCACCTGGAATCGTTTTAATTGATACAGAAATATGTTAGTTGACCTGAAACAATTTTTTTGTTGTTAATGAAAATAAAAATATATATTGCAAGTTTCAAACTAACAATGGAATTGTTCTTGATTAGTAATCCACCGGTAAAAACCTGTGAATTTTTTATTCCAAACCATCAATTTTTTTGACGGTGCAAGAACTTAAACGTCCGAGCTTCGAGTGGCTACAAAAGAAATATGACTGGTGATTATTTAGAAAGTCAAACATATGACCGCCAATTGATGTGAGCAGTGTAAACTGAAAAAGTCTTAGACTTCTTGACTCGACTCTCAAGTCTCAACAACTCTTTCCATCTCGTTACTCCATTTACCTACTACCTGCATCAAAAGGATAAGAGTTATTTATAACTTATAAGACATTAAGTAAGATTTATTTATAATTCACATAGCTTAGGTCACGCGTTTCCTCGGGTTCCCTATTCGCATTTTTGTATTTTCTATCTTGCTCAGGTGTCACGGGCTCTCTCTCTTTTCATATGAACTCTTCTCTCAATCACAGTCACAGATACTCCAGTTCCTTTTGAATTAATATGTCGGTTACCAATGTTCACATGGTCATGAGTTAATAACAATATTTGTATACTGTCTATTTATTTCCTTTTACATACAATCCGGTTTTTTTTTCTTCTATTTGATAAATAGTATTAGAATTAATGAAGTAATGTACATGCATATGTGTGCATGTGCATGTCAGCATGTGCATATACATATATTATCTACGGAGACCAACATTTTGCAATTTTTCTATATACTTTTGGCTCTTTTCGATGTTAATATTCTCCTGCTTACAAAATTTTACTGATATTATTGTTGTTGTTGGTTAATGGTTATATAGTATGAATACTTTCGATACAAATCAGAAGTATCGATTTAAAACTTTCATAGTAACTTTTTGTCATAAATGTTAATTTTAACAATCAAAATCAGTGAAATAGGGAAGAATTTTTAAAGTTGCATGCTTTGTAGGGACATCATAGTATAGTTTCTTTATTTATGTGCAAAATGTTAAAATGACACTTATAGTGAAATAGATGGAGTATATATCACAATTCAACCACTCTCATCTTTATATTTAATTCAATCTCACTTATAACTTATTTGTTGTTCGATGTTTAAATTCGAATCTCACTTATAGTTTCTTTGTTGTCCGATATTTAAATTTGAAATATAAAAAGAAAAACCTTTTATGNAAAAAAAACCTTTTTTTTTTTTTTTTTTTTTTTTTTTTTTTTTTTTTTTTTGTAAAACCGTAAAACCTTTTATGTTTAAAATAGTGTAATCAGAATTCAGAAGAAGAGGAAACATACCGAACTGAATCGACACCGATCTGATGCATTCAATTTTCTGGTTGACTGTAAAACCGTCCCCTGAGAAAAAAATGTCCCCTTTAACTTCACATCAAAGTAGGAGTAAAATTTTAAAATAGAGAGAGAAAGAGAGCAAAAAGTCTCATTCGATTGCACACAAATCAATCCTTAAATTCCCGAAGCAAATTATTGATTCTTTCATCTTCAACAACCACAAAAGTTCCCCTGTTTTCTCTTAATCTACAGCCGATAATATATGGGATTATCAGGCAAACTTCACCCCCGCCTCGACGGCGAGATACGAGAAACCACCGACAGCAAGAAATGGGTCGTCTCTGGACCTCCTCCACGTTCGCCGCTCAAGCCGATTAACTCATCCTCTGACGTCGCAATCACTGAAACAGAGGATCAAGATCAGTGTCCGAAGACACCTACGGCGGTTTCCTTCAGAATCCCAAGGGTCCCGCCATGCCCAGCCGCACCTAAGAAGCGGAAGCCTTCGTCGACGTGCAGCTACGGTGCTGGCGCTAGAGATTTCTTCTCTCCGCCTGACCTTGAAACCGTTTTCATTCAGAGAGCTAGTTAACTCTGTTTTCACAACTCTTTACCCTCTCCTCTCTTTCTAACCTTCGTTATAGTTTTACATTTAGTCTTTTTTACATATTTTTAGTTTTTTTGCTTTGTTTTTAATTTTCGACTCTGGATCAGTCTTAGATTCTGAACTTACAAATCAATTTACTCTACTTGTTTCTCAGTTCTAGTAAAATTTTAGGCCACTAACTAAGGTTAGTGAATAGGAAGTGTTTTATGTTTATGTACATTTTATCTAAATTTGTTTGAATATTTCTTGATCATATTATTTTCATTCATTCTTTTGCACCTACATTCGTGAATTTTGTTGATTATAAAAATACCAAGTTTTGTAGGGACAATTATTCGGGCTGTTTAATTAGTTATTTAAGTTAAAAGTATGCACAAAAATAAATGCAACTAAATCGGTATAATTCAATAGTCATCAAAACATCATTCGATGATCACTGACAGCCACCGACGCAATTGGAATCCGAGGAAAGAATACGCCAAAAAAGTCTTAGTTCTGTTTCTCAACTCATAAAGTTTCCAACATTTTGGAAGTTTTCTATTTTATACAAATATATTTTTTGTCTAAATAACTTTGTACTATAGTATAATCTATATATAACACTACTAATTTCGTGTGAGTGAATCCAATATGTATTTCTCACTGTTGTATGTTCATGCGTAGCAATTACACAAAATGTCAACATCGAAAAATGCCTTTGCCTTAACCCGAGAAGGCGATAACTAAGAAGCACTACTGTCCTACCACTATATTTAAACAAAAAGAAATTTCACCAAAAAAAAAAATTTAAACAAAAAAAATTAATATCCTACCATTCTCCAACGATGAAATTAGAAATGTTTATTTTCAAGTGTCGACGCGTATATATTAAATATTTCATCTTGTTTACATAATTTCCACTTCTCTTAAGACATGAATTTTGAAGGGGATAACGATTTACACCACTATATTGTTCTTTTGTAGCCCTCGTTATATTTATTTAAGGAACAACAATTGTGTGAAGGTTACCTAGGATTTACGAAAATGCTTTAGGACTTTGCCATGATTGATTATATGCACCTTTTGACCCCAAAAAAAAAAAAACAATAGTGTGAAGGTCGTTCACCTTCATTTTACTTTTAATAAAAAAAGACATTTGGAAAATCACATTTAAAAGTGGCTATAATTATTGGACTCCACATGGTTAGTTAGAGATCCCATAATTTGGCGATCCCGGTGCGTTGTACTTGGAAGAGCCGATACTACTTAACTTAGCTAATCCTTCAAGATCCGAATGTATGTAAGTTAGTCTGTTTATGACGAGTTTTTAAATATAACGCAATGACAAAACGAAAATACTAACGCAAGAAAGAAATTAAATAAATAATTTCGTTTTTAGTTGCCGACAAAAAAAAAAAAAAAAGATCGTCGAAATGAATCGATGCAGGTTTTCAAATGCATTGGCACTTGGTATGTGTTTCTAGACACTTGGTATGTGTTTCTAGACACTTGGCTTATCCGTTATTTAAGAACTCAAGACTTTATGTTGGACAACTTGGCGACCTGGATAATGCAAATAATTTTTTTTTTTAATGGTTTAATGTATAATGGAAAGGTATTCGTAAGTAAAAAAAAACATCTATAGCCACGGGAAAAAAACCTCTGACCAAATTTATATTAACAAAATTGCTAACCTACTTACACTTAGGTTACACAAGGAATTTTGTATGCATACTCCTTTTAGAACATTATGCATTGTTTCAATAGCAGTAGTATGATATATTATTTTACTACTTCGATAAAAATATATTTAAAGCAAACATGAGAATCTAGCAACTTTATTTTCCACGAATGCGATGATGCAGCACCAAACTTTTAATGGCTAAACTGAATACCTTTTTTCAAAGAAAAAAAAAAGGAAAGAAAGTGGGAAACTTTGAGTTGGACTATGACTTGTACCACACCTAAAATATGATATCATTATCCAATAATTATCACCTCCTGCTCCACCTTCATAAATAATATAAATCCACCCTCCTTAATTCACTACCCATTTCTCTATCTATATAGATAGAGACTTCACCCGGAAATATATAATTTCAAAATCTCAAACAAATAATTCATCAGAAAAACATCAAGGGAATGAACAAAATTTCCTCAGCCGGAGAGGCACCGCCAGAAAAAATGCAGAAGAAGCCATTCAAGGAGGATACAGAGGAGGAACCTCAGTCTGAACCATTCAAGAAGCCATTTAGCTTTGCCATGAGAAGCGAGGAGACCGCGACAGATTAAAAAAGTCTTATGGTAATGACAAAACGGCAAGTCATATATCGGCATCAGGCTCGTGTTATATACTCGAGTTCTATTGATTTGGTATCGGTGGTAAAGTTGATCTTGAATTGCGTAAGATCTAATTGCTACCGTATGAAATCATCTTTAATACTTTGTATCAGTAAGAAAATTTAAAATATTGTTATATATATCGTCTTGTGAATTGTGATGTGTGTTTCTTTCCGGCTTTTGTGAATATTAAGTGGACAATGTTTGCTCATGAGTCTTTATTAAGTTTCTGGTTTGTGATAAGAAATTCTAAAAACTTGTATCTGAAAATCTTGACCGGCCGTCCTTAAACCATCTCATTCACCGGAGTTTGATAAACGGAAATAGTTGGGATGGGTGTGGGCAACGGTGATTAACTATGAGCAGCAACATGCTGATCTGTTAGCTATTCGGACCGAATCCGTTGTGACAAAACAAATGCATAACCATTACAAAACAAGGCATCGTCTAAATAAAATTGTGAAATTCTAGATGAAATGTCGGGAGACATCAGTAGTGGTGCCATATTGTAGTGGTGCCACAACCATGCACTTTTGTTAGTTGCACGCACTGTCACGGGTCTTAAACGGTGGGTTTTCTTCTTCCTCCACCTGGTTTGTCTCATCATGTTCAACTTGGATTCTCATATCTTATTATATAAAGTTCGATGCGCGCAACGTGGTTGCGACACGTAGGATTTTTATAACTTATAGGATCGTGACATCTGTCAATTTTAATTTTACTCACATTGAGATCTTGATATGTGTCTTAGAAAAAATGAAAAAAAAAAACTATTTAAAAAGTGTTAAAAAGGAAGAACGTATATTTACCTTATTCTAACGTGAAAAGGTTTTATGTTGTAATGAAACAAAGAAAACAAATTATTGCTATTAATTTTTTAAAAATTAATATCTTTATGGGAGTGGACCTTCTATTAGTTAGATGAAAATGTTAGTAACAAATTATACTTTCTATTTATATTGATATATTTGTAATACAGATATTAACACAATTTTTGTTTTTATTTTAAACAGTAATACACAATTTAAGTTTTTATGCATCTTATGTTATTTAGATATTGTTTATCGGGTTCTCAATATTATTTTACTTATTTTTACGAATGATCATATTTTGTTTAATATTTTTTTTGTAATTTGTTCAAAACTCTTAAAATAAATCCCGCGTATATGCGGAGATAAAATATATATATTCCCTCTAAACTAGAATTCACTCTCAATCGACGTAAAGTTTATAAACATTTTACCATGATCAGGGCTGGCCTTTGGGCCAACTGGAGAAGCCCATATTTGCGGTCTTTGTTTTTCTTAGGAAGTTTGGCCTTCAATTTACAATGTTTTCTTAGTCTAGTGGCAAATTTAAAGTAGCACTATAGATTGTTTATTCTCTTTTGACTCATTCTTTAATTGATCGGGTGGGTGTGTTCTCTTTCTAGGTTCTGTACTTCTGTTAACTCGTTATGTGTGTCAACGTAAAAGATGCAAATGATTTTATTAAAAGAAACTATGAATTCAAATTTAGTTATGGGAGTGCAATTATCAAAGGAAAATCAGATAAGAACTTCCAAGTATACATTCTAAACAGATATTTTCGTTAAAAAAATTCAGGTTTTTTTAAAAACTAGACGTAAAGAATGAACGAAAGAACATGTTACTATGCATTTTATAAATATGCACACATTCTACTTCAATATAAATTATACAGTAACCTAAACATAATAAAAAAAAAATCGATGAAATAATCCGGGAGTATTTCGGGCAACCCTCTAGTTCAAAACTTAAATCACCATTCTTCCCCTCTCTCAGGCATTTCTTCGCTATTGCAATAACTGCTATGTCCAGCAAAGTTCACATTTGGCTCGAACTTCTTATTGCTGCTGATTGTTGGGAATCGTAGTCGAATTTCCATATTGTTAGCTAATTTTTTGGAATTGTTCATGCATGAACTGTAATCTCTTTATAAACATTCTGTGACTATTTTATTTTGATTTGATTTTTTTTGTTTTAAAGTTGATATACACTTATAGATGTAAACGATTAATAGATATCAGAAAAATGCATTATTGTTTAACTTTGGAGTATCACTAAGTCAGTAAGTTGAGTAACTTGAGATCTGAACATAATAATTATAAGCTAGAATTTGAAATAAGTATTGGAAATCATTGTTGTTCACCAACCTTTGTTTTTTATTATTGAAATTATTTTGTTTCATGTACATTTAGTATATTATTTAACTCAGTAATTTCTTTTATATTTTTCTTTATCGAAAATAATTTTACACTTTTTTTTGTGGGGGTATAAATGTTAAGAACAACAACTTTACACTTTCAATAGTAAATGAGCAATTTTTTAACGTACATCATCTGCTTAAACTTACTTTTATCCTGTTATTGTAGTTTTCATACAACCCGTGTCTAAGTATATTTTGTACAATTCTATAAGACTCTTTCTATATTTCGATGTTTGTTATAAGTACGAATTTTAATTTTTTTTTTTTTTTTTTTTTTTTTTTGTTAAATTTTTATTTTAACCAGGTTTTCCGGACTCTACCAATTAAGGTGGTTCCGACTAGCGTCTATATCATTATTCTGATTATGATGTGGTCATGATAGTCTTACATACCACAGTTCACGTTATCCCATCGTTAATGGCGTGAGAGTGGCTAAGACTCGAACTCAGGTGACGGAAGTCACAGCCGTGACCCATTTACCACTGGACCACAAGCCTCGATTAGTATAAATGCTAATGATAATGCGAAACGCGAATCATCTCCTAGTTAGTTATCTATCTAAAAATATTGTTTGTATGATATCTGTCATTGTACCTATCTTTTTATAACATTTTAAGTATTTTTCCTTTAATCACTTGATCTATACTGAAATCAAATCAATTATAGAAATGCCACTTAAATATTACCGTTTTACATAAATCCAGATTTTCTTGTTCACGAACATCATTCCAGCTTGTAAAATGAAAATATTACTATCTAAAGATATTTGCACATTTTCCAAAATATCTGTATTTTAAGTAAAACTTATTTACTTGCTTTTTACACTTTCTGTGAAAATAGAAATCAATTTTTTTATTCTATTTTTATAATTAAATATAAATTATATTTAATTTGCATATATAACTTGGGATTAGAGGATTGTCCTCATGTTTTTCTTATAACGTTTCTATTGTAGTTAAAAAAAACATCGGTATAACAAAAAAAGTGAGATAAAACTTAACTGTAATAATTAAATTACGGTCACATTCGTGGTATTACGGTATTACCAATAAACTCCTTTTAAAAATGTAACCAAAATATTTCAGGTCTCTTAACACTTAAGTTTCGAAGCAAGGACAAATGAGTCTCTTCAGTGTCATACTTCAAACTTAAAACCTAATCTTACTTCCCTTCAACTTCCTCTTCTATATAAATACGATCCTTCTCATTTCTAGTGTCTCTCTCAAACGCAATCTTTTTCTCTCTATATTATACCTTGCGACCTCCCTCATTTTTCTCTTCATCGAAACGCACCGGTTCACGTGAAAATGCAGCCATCCGAGAAGATGAAAGAGAAGAAGAAGGACCGACCAAGTCCAAGTGTGTCAGTGTTAAAACTCTTCTCCTTTGCTGATTTCTACGATTGCGTTCTGATGGCTCTTGGATCCATCGGTGCGTGCATTCACGGAGCCGCCGTTCCAGTTTTCTTCATCTTCTTCGGCAAACTCATTAACATTATCGGTCTTGCCTACCTCTTCCCAGAAGAAGCTTCTCACAAAGTCGCCAAGGTTCATATATATANTATATATATATATATATATATATATATATATATATATTCTTCTTAATAACTTTATCGAAAAGTTTCAGTTCTTAGGATTAATTTGTTCTGACTCTTCCACCTGAGTAAATATGAAACTGGATAAAAATTCGTAGCTACCATTTATTTTTGTATATATCTAAGAAATTCGATATAATAATCGATGTGAGTAATAAGGTTTTGAACTTGGAATTGTACGTTTTTATTCAAATCTTATTACGCACTAAAGTCTAGAATTAACATGATTGAGTCACAATTCCTAGAGAGGTAAAGATCTAATAAATAAAAATTTATAGAAATAAAAATATGACGTTTTTGTGTTCAATGTAAATGATATACAATCTCCACGTGAATCTCAATTATTAGGTCAAAATTCGGTTAAATACTAATTTATTTATATTTCAAATACATATGTACTAACATGTACTCCAAATACAATTCAGGTGAAATGCTAATAAATAATAATGCAATTTCTTTTTATAAAATTAAATAAATAATAATATATGCATATTGTTCTTATGTTTGCTACGTTCAATTTTTTTGCAGTATTCGTTGGATTTTGTATATCTGAGTATAGCGATGCTCTTCTCATCATGGATAGGTAAATAACATAGCAACGACTATATACAATTAACCAATTTTTTTTTAAGATACAAATGAGTACTCAAATAAATTAATGAATGGAAACAGAGGTTGCATGTTGGATGCATACGGGGGAGAGACAAGCGGCGAAGATGAGGAAAGCTTATCTCCGGTCAATGTTAAGTCAAGACATAAGCTTATTCGACACCGAATCTTCCACCGGAGAAGTCATATCCGCCATCACCTCCGACATACTTGTCGTCCAAGACGCTATCTCCGAGAAGGTACGCTCAATCGAGATCTAACCATCAATTGGATGTCATAGTTGTCCGGTCTTGGTTATATGATTTGTTATAGTTCAATTATAATAAGATTCTTTAGATTTTGTTCAATATATACAATGAACAACCTTTTTTTTTTTTTTTTAAGAAACAACGGATACAAATGATTTATTAGGTTTTATACAATGAATCTATGTCATTTGATTGAGATATGATATTCTGATTCTTTTCTAAAATCCAATGCTTTTTCATAGTTAGTCAGAACTTAACTTGGATAAATCACAAAATTTCCTTAAATAAATAAAATACTTCTTTTTTGCCAGCTACTACCAGCACATATATTATTATTTGTTTTATTTTTAATTACAGAAGTTGTTTAATCCTATCAATTTTAAAGTCAATAATCATGGCTTAGACCAAGAATAAAATATCAATTATGTATGCATTGTTAGTTACAACTTACAAGAAAAATGTGACAAGCCAAATCCGATTCATGGTATATGATGACCTAATTACCGGTATTTTCGTTGCAGGTTGGAAATTTCTTGCACTGCATGAGCCGGTTTGTAGCTGGATTTGTAATCGGATTCACGAGCGTATGGCAAATAAGTCTCGTCACTCTCTCTATTGTCCCATTCATTGCTCTCGCCGGAGGCATCTACGCTTTTGTCAGCACCGGGCTTATCGCTCGGGTCCGGAAATCATACGTCAAAGCCGGCGAGATTGCCCAAGAGGTCAGTAACTTTTCCGACAAGAAAACCATCTTTTCTTTTTTTTAATTTCATAAATCTTTATTTTTTTTTTTTTTTTTTTTTGCGTGTACCAAAAATTTCATAAATCTCTCTGCTAAACTTTTAGGTTATTGGGAATGTGAGGACCGTACAAGCGTTCACGGGTGAAGAAAAGGCAGTGAGATCGTACGGAGATGCTCTGAAGAACACGTACACGTATGGGAGAAAAGCCGGTTTAGCCAAAGGACTAGGACTCGGTTCGATGCATTGTACCTTGTTTTTGTCTTGGGCATTGCTCATTTGGTTCACAAGCATCATTGTTCACAAAGGAATCGCTAACGGCGGTGAATCTTTCACTACCATGCTCAACGTCGTCATCGCTGGCNAAAAAAAAAAAAAAAAAAAAAAAAAAAAAATCAACTTGCTCGATTTCTTGCCACACTCTCGGTTCCATAATTTCTCTGTTTTGTTTTGTAGGTCTCTTGGTCAGGCAGCGCCAGACATTTCTACATTAATACGAGCGAGAGCTGCAGCGTATCCGATTTTTCAGATGATCGAACGAAAGACGGAGGTGAAAACGGGTCGTAAACTCGGTAAAGTAAACGGAGACATTATATTCAAGGACGTGACTTTCACTTACCCTTCTCGCCCTGACGTGGTGATCTTTGACAAGCTTAACCTCGAGATCCCTGCCGGGAAAGTCGTGGCTCTTGTCGGAGGAAGCGGGTCTGGAAAAAGCACGATTGTATCTCTAATCGAGCGGTTCTATGAGCCTACCGAAGGAGCGGTGTTGCTTGACGGGAACGATATCAGATACCTTGATCTTAAGTGGCTCAGATCACATATGGGTCTGGTTAATCAAGAGCCTGCCCTGTTTGCAACCACGATTCGGGAGAACATTATGTATGGTAAAGAAGACGCGACTGCTGAGGAAATTAACCGTGCTGCAAAGCTCTCAGAAGCCATTTCGTTCATCAACAACCTCCCTGAAGGTTTCGAAACCCAGGTCTGTTGAAAAAATCGGGTACCGTAGAACACAAGTAACAACTATATAGGAGAAACCCTAAATTTTGCTTGTGGTTCTGTTTTACAGGTTGGTGAGAGAGGTGTTCAGCTATCCGGAGGGCAGAAGCAGAGGATCACAATTTCGAGAGCGATCGTGAAGAACCCTTCGATACTCTTACTCGACGAGGCAACAAGCGCTCTAGACGCAGAGTCAGAGAAAAGCGTGCAAGAAGCTTTGGACAGAGTGATGGTTGGGAGGACAACGGTTGTGGTGGCTCATAGACTCTCCACCGTAAGAAACGCCGACATCATAGCCGTCGTTCAAGGAGGAAAGATCATCGAGTCCGGTAGCCACGACGAACTCATCTCTAACCCGAATGGAGCTTACACTTCTCTCCTACGTATCCAAGAAGCTGCAAACCCTAACTTAAGCCACACTCCAAGCTTACCAGTCAGTACAGAATCCTTGCAGGAAATACTACCAATAACAAAGACGACGAGCTTGTGTGCAAAACATCAACCAGGAAACCAACCAGACACAACTAAACAGAGGAAAGTAACGGTGGGACGTCTCTACTCTATGATCGGACCTGACTGGAAATATGGAATCTTTGGGACGTTAGGGGCGTTAATCGCAGGAGCTCAAATGCCGCTTTTCGCGCTTGGGATCTCAACGGCTTTAGTTTCGTTTTACATGGACTGGGAAACGACTAAGCACGAGGTCATGAGAATCTCTATCCTCTTCTGCTGTGCCTCCGTCATCACCGTCATTGCACACGCCATTGAACATACCACTTTCGGTATTATGGGAGAGCGTCTCACTCTCCGCGTCCGTCAAATGCTCTTTTCAGGTATGCGCTAATTAACACAAAACCGCAGTCTTAATTTAACTGTCTTTGAATTTGTTTTGAACTAATTTCTGATTGTTTTTTTTTTTAAAGCGATCTTGAGGAATGAAATCGGGTGGTTTGATAAGGTAGATAACACTAGCGCGATGTTGGCGTCGCGGCTTGAAAGCGATGCGACTTTGCTTAAAACGATCGTGGTCGATAGATCGACGATTCTACTGGAGAATTTTGGTCTTGTTGTGACCTCTTTCATTATTTCTTTCATTCTCAACTGGCGTCTTACTCTTGTTGTCATAGCAACATATCCATTGATCATCAGCGGCCATATTAGTGAGGTAAAACGCAACTTTTTAGCTTTATCCTTTAAATATTTCAGCGACTGCGTTTATATGTATGTCTTTTACTCATTTTTGTTTGTTGTATTTGTTAAGAAACTTTTCATGCAAGGCTATGGAGGAAACTTGAATAAAGCGTATTTGAAGGCTAACATGTTGGCCGGAGAGGCTGTTAGCAACATTCGAACCGTGGCCGCCTTTTGTGCAGAGGAGAAGATTCTACAACTTTATTCCAAAGAGCTTCTAGAACCTTCCAAACAGTCTTTCAGGCGTGGACAGATTGCCGGGATTTTGTATGGTGTCGCTCAGTTCTTCATCTTCTCCTCCTACGGCCTTGCCCTATGGTACATGATTGATTAAACAGTTTCATACATAAAATAAAGTATAGAAGATTTGTGAAGATTTAAACATAAAATGTTTTGTTACAGGTACGGATCGGTTTTGATGGGGCAAGGTTTATCAACTTTTGAATCGGTGATGAAAACATTCATGGTTTTGATCGTAACGGCGTTAGTGATGGGTGAAGTGTTGGCTCTAGCACCAGACCTGCTTAAAGGAAACCAGATGGTTGCTTCGGTTTTCGAGCTATTGGACCGAAGAACTCAGGTCGTTGGAGATATTGGCGAGGAGCTGAGTGATGTGGAAGGCACAGTTGAGCTCAAAGGCGTCAATTTCAGCTATCCTTCACGTCCTGATGTGACCATCTTCCGCGATTTCAATTTGAAAGTTCCTTCTGGGAAAAGCATGGCCCTCGTTGGACAAAGCGGGTCCGGGAAAAGTTCGGTGCTTTCACTCATTCTCCGGTTCTACGATCCAACAGTCGGAAAAATCTTGATAGACGGTAAGTGTCAGCTCTTAACTTACTTACTTCAGTCACACGAAACCATGCTCACAGATTTCTTGCGTCACAAGGACTTTATATTTGGTTTGAGTATGCTGTTTTTTTATTTTATCTAACCCACCATTATTACAGGACAAGACATCAAGAAAATGAATTTGAAATCGCTGCGAAGACACATCGGTCTGGTTCAACAGGAACCGACTCTTTTTGCAACGACGATCTACGAGAACATCTTGTACGGTAGAGAAGGAGCATCTGAATCTGAAGTCATGGAAGCAGCTAAGCTTGCAAACGCTCACGGTTTCATCAGCTCTCTCCCGCAAGGTTACTCAACCAAAGTCGGTGAGCGCGGCATTCAGATGTCGGGAGGCCAGCGACAGAGGATCGCTATAGCTAGAGCCGTCCTCAAGAATCCAGAGATTCTGCTCCTTGACGAAGCCACAAGCGCCTTGGACGTTGAATCAGAGCGTGTGGTAAGCTTTTTTTTTTTGCCTTTAGCATTAGAAAATGGATGAGATTTCCCACATAGAATCTTTATGGGTTTATCCTGATGAATTGTTAGGTACAACAAGCATTGGATCGGCTAATGAGGAACCGGACCACGGTGGTGGTGGCTCACCGATTGTCGACGATCAAGAACGCAGATATGATCAGTGTGATACAAGAAGGTAAGATCATAGAGCAAGGCAGCCACAATAGCCTCGTTAAGAACAAGAATGGTCCTTACTCTAAACTTATCAATCTTCAGCAGCGCCAACAACAACATCCTTAATAATCATAAATTGAATCGTCAAAACTCTTGTTTGTGTTCTTTTTAAAATATGTGTCGTACTTTTATTCATGATTATGTTAGATACATTTGATTATGTTATTCATCTTTCATTATCGCTGTGGGGATTATACAATTCAAATAATGAAAGATGTTCTACAAATTTCAAATGGTTTCAACTTTTACTTATCATGGTTAAAACGGAAACCACAAGTGAAGACGAAAATAGAGGGCCAAACAAAATAAAACAAAGAAACAACGATTGATAATTAAATCTGAGAGGAAACCATAAGTTTTGGTAATGCAAAAGGAGCTGAAGTTACAGAGAAAGAGGCTTATGCAGCAGCTGTAATGTATTGGATTGCTTCCTTGCAGATTCCTGTCATGGTTGCTTCAGGACCATAGACCTCAATGGGGACACCGATGTCATCTCCAAGGGCTCGCATTTTAGCAAGTCCCTTTTGATAATTTGGTCCTCCCCTCCTCACAAATATATGCATCCTTGCTGCTTTCAGCTTTGTTTCCTGTTGACAAATAATCACAATATGACAAAAAAAGATTCTTTGCTTTTAGTCAGTGAGAAGAGAAGCTCAAAGTTTTCCTGACGCACCTTTTCTTTGAGAGCGCGGATTATGCCATTGAAAGTAGAAGCAACGTCAGTGAAGTTGGCAATTCCACCTCCGATCACAAGGGCTCTGGTTTTTCCATCAGGGTTTGCTGTAGCACACTGCAATATTGAAACTTTCATTGTACTCAGTCACAGGAAACAAACATCTTATGGAAGGAAGACAAAAAAGTGAATCTTACGTCGATAACGACTCTGGCATACTGCAAAACCTCATCTTCTTTAGGTGCTCCACTGTATTCAGCATAGTTGCCAAGTTCAGATGCATACCCAAGATCTCCAACCTAAATAAGAAAATGAAATGGGCTTGTTAAGGCAAAAGATGCAGAGATTCTCAGTGAATGAATTCTGTAGGGGAACATACTGTATCTGCATAGATGACACTTGCTCCACCTCCAGCTACCATTGTCCAAATCCGTCCCTTGGGATTAAGAACGGTAAACTTCAAGGACGCACTTGTCTGTAACCACAAAAAGGAGCATAAATAACAAATGAAGCTCACTACAAGTCACGGAACAATGAAGCAGAGAGACGTTTCATGATACCTTCTCATCTAGTCCGTGGATAAAGCTTTCAGTGGGACTCATTACCCTTCCAAATGGCAATGGAAATTCAATGTCACCCCATCTGCAAGTTCGAGGGCTTAATCATATGCGCATTCTCAAATTCTTTTAAGCTCAAAGGGTTGGGAATTTGGGATACAGAGAGTCAAACTTACTTTTTAAAGTTTTTGAAGGCGGCAGTATCATCAAGCTCACCCCTCATATCAAGAGGATAAGGCCTTCCATCAACTAGTGTGAATGGATTCATCTCCAAGAAAGTGAAATCAAGATCTGGCACACGAAAAGAAACAAGACTAACAGCTTGGGTTTTATGACACTAAAAGGTGATTTGATATGTATGTAAGGTTCAGCAATCCTTGGCAGACCTTGGAATAGTGTGAAAATGACTTTGATAAATTCTTCAATTTCTGCTTTGATCTGTATGTGGGAAATGTAGTCAGAAGTCCAGATTATATGTCATGTTCACTAATCACAACCCTTTGATCCAATGAAAAGAGAGTCGAATACCTCCAAGGGAAGAGTTGCGACAAGAGGTGCACATATTTCAGGTGTCAATGAAGTACCAGTTGGTAAAGATATTGTCTTGACCTGTAGAAAAATTGGAGCCTCAGTTCAACTTTCATCTTTATGATGCTGAATTAGACACCAAGACATTTGAACAAAAAACTCTCTGGAAGATACCTTGTCCCAGTTCTCCTCGATATCAATCCCACCACACTCTGAAAAGCTTACGGTGCAGCCAAGCCGATCAGAGACAACATTAAGATAATACTCTTCATTGTGTGGGACAAATGGTTCAACTATGAATGTTGTTATGGGTCCTTTGCATCCACTCATCTCTACCTACATACAGATGATAAATAGAAAGAAAGGTTTAACTTTAAGTGGAAAAATGGTCGCACAGGGATGTGGCTTTTAAAAGCACAAAACTTTGTAAAGTTACCTCATTGCCCAAACGGTCTTTCACAAAAGTGGCAACTTCAGCAAAATCTAGTTTCAAGGCAACCAAACCACTCTTGCCACGCTTTCCAAACAACATGTCAGGTTTCACCACCAGCTTCTCGGACGAGAGCCATGGCTCTTTCTCTACTAGCTCATTTAGATCTGTTGTTTCGTTAATCTGCACACACGAGAATAAACAGGTTACATCAAACCTTATGAGAACAGGAAAACAACATAGAAACCAATGCAAAGTAATCATCTTTACTCAGTTTTGAACATCTGCTTTGTGTCGGAGAAACCAATGCCCTAAGCCAGAAGCTATAAAAAAAGGGAAAAAGATGCAAGGAAAATGAAGTAACCTGTACGGATCTGATAGGAAGCTCTATGCCAGAGAGCCTTTTGAAATGTTCCTTCACCAATCTCTTTGAGTCGTACTCTCTGATCTTCTTCCTCGCCATTTCTCCAAAACCAAACTGGAGAGAAACAACGAAATCAAACCACCGCTAAAGCTGATAAATCTCTCACAGATCCAGAGGCTGAAGAGAAGGCATTTCACCGAAACAGAAATCAAATTAGATTTAAACCCAGATTCCCCAGTCAAACAGAAACTTAAGAATCTTAAAAAGTTAAAAGTAAAGAGAAGGCAAGATCCTTACGGATTCGACCAAAACGGCGGATAAAACACTTTCTAATAAACGTCGAACGTCACGTTAATCACGCAATGAGATATGATTAGACATGAACAAGTTTCCAAATTCCAACGATATAGACGAGAATGTTAACAAATTGCAAACAGATGAAAGGAAATGAAGAAGAAGAAAAGGCGGATCTTTACCGTTGAGAGTGGAATGCAGGAAGGAGAGAGAACGGTAGTTAGCTCACAAATTCGACTCCTTTGTATTCCTTCCAAAGACTTGTGTATTTTACCATTTATTACAGATTATCACTTCCTTCATAAATCATCAAATTAAAAAAATAAATAAATAAATCATCAAATTAAATATTGTCACATTTTTTTATTCATATTCATTAATATTGCAAGACTTTGCAGTTACTCTTCCCTGAAGAAGCTGGTAGGATGTTCAATTTCAGAGTTATGCCACCTAACTCTACGTTTCAGCTTCAACTTCAACTGTTTGATTTGTATAACCAAATTAGTTTCCAATAATAATTTCGTGTCCCATCTTTACAACAAACAACGTACTTGGCACATCATTATTAGAAAAACATCAAACTGAAAAAAACAAGGAATATAATATTCGTAATGCGAGACAGTGTCAAAAACTCAAAATGTTGACCTTAAAACATTCGTCTTTCTTCTGGCTAGCCTCTTATCCACAAAGAGGGTTTGATTTTCCCTTGACTCTGAGAGACCACGACCATCGCCTTCTCATGTGTATTATTCCAACTCATGAACAAGAATCTCAACAGATAGAAGAGGAAAAAATTGAATTTTGGGGAATCCCAAAACTATCACGAGTTGTGACGCTGTAGCAAGAAAGTTTTGAGCTTTATGATCAAAGCAAAGACGGTAAAGCACGGTACATGCATCACTGCCACTCCCAAGTACCTGCAGATGACATTAGTAAATGATCAGAACAAATACATAGTAAAATCTCAAGAACAAAGTGCCTCTTTTTATGCAGATCGTTGAATTTGATTTTCTGTTCGATACTTTACGCAAATACATAGTAATTGTGAAGACTGAAGAGCTTGTGAACGTACCATAAGGGTGCGTACGGTGATGACAGATCAAGAAATTGGTATGGCCACCTGCAAAACATGTATAACAAGATCCCTTTACACAACATTACGACAGAGTACTTAATCGAAACGAGGAGTGAACATCTGTAGTAAAACAGATGGCAACTTTAGACTCTATGAAGATCACAAAACGGAAGAATAGTGTACCATAGGTTCTTGACAGCATGGATTATCCATTGGTAAGCCACAAAAATGCTGCTCCAAAGTATAAAGTAAGAGATCCGGAACAGCGGGAATCGCTGGATTGAGGAAGAAAGAAGATCGCGGTTAAGTTCTTTAATACAAAGGCACGCAGAGATTTCAGTTTGGAAGACTTACCAAAGAATTGAGACATGTGTCACCGAGGAGAAAAACAGCGTTGAGAGAATGCATACAAACATCTAGCTGCAATCCATATAACACACGTAAGGGATTCAATATACTCAATCTAGAATTCTCGAAACAGAGATTGCCAGCGAAAAGTGATCATATCAAGAGCTTTCTAAAGAAGAGGAATCAAACAGTATTAGAGCAACAACTTACAAAACTCAGCTTGTAACCTTTAGTAAACGGGTAGAGTAACCCCCAAAACACGACATCTGTTAGCACAACAGCACCTGCACAAGTCTGCCAAACAGAAAACTTTGTCATTGTACAGTCTTCAACTCCTTCAACAAGATGATCTAGGAGAGTAAGGAAAGAAAAGACACTTACTTGGAAAAGGACCTGAAATATGTAAACCCAAAAACCCGCCGTTTCTCGGATGGGTGCTTGTGGATGTGTATCGGGAGATTTTGGCGTATTTCCTACTTCATCAGGAGTGATCGGTGGTCTATATGTGCCTTGTTCCGCATCCCCTATACTTGTATAACTCTCTACATTACCACCAACTTCTCTATTGCAGATGCAGCAACCATACATAGATAACAACGCCCCATACTACGGAAAGCAAAAACAGAATCACGGGTTTAGTAATCTGAAACTAAGATGGTAACCTCACCATTAGAATCTTCAAGAGAGATATACCGCAAAGTAGAGTGTGACAAGAGTAAATGTCCACCTGTATTCAGCAAAAAAGATTGGATCTTTATTCACTCACTTCAAAGATTCAGAAAAATTCGATAAAGAAGTTAGAAAACTCACTGAGTATAGAAGTAGAATATGCCGCTTCCATCGCGGACAACGTTGGAAATGAGTAGAGTCAGCATTGCAACAAATGAGAATACTCTAAAGGCAAGCAACCAACGAGGGCTGATTCTTTTAATACATGTGCTCCAAGCTTCATCTCGGAACAATGTCCCGGGGACTTCTCGACGGCTCTCGCGTCCTCTTCTTTTGCCTTCGTATCTCCAAATGAGAATTGCTGCTAGCACCAGTGGAGCTAGGAGGATTAATGCACAGAGAAAGACCCTCCAATTCAACCAGTAAGTTGAAGCTGTGGTATCAGCAGCCATGGCCAAGTCAAAAGAGTCCCTATGATTTCACCAAAGAAGAACATTATCACTATGAATCATGCTCGTGTCCTTATTGTGTACAAGCTCCTGATGATTTTTCTCTCTCAGAATCTCAAAAGACTTTTGGAATTTGAGCTATCGACAAGACAATCAAATGGCGAAAAAGTTGACACCTTTCGATTGGAGCAAGAGAACACACTTCAATTTTTCTGAATCAAAATCGGCCCATAAACTAAGGAAAGACTTCAGATTTTCCGCAAGCTATTATGTCGAGAGCAGATTATACATGTAGTGATAACAGAGACAAAGAGAAGGGAATTCGAAAAAGAGAAGATTACAAAATATTACCTGGAGATTCGAACACCCTTTTGTGCTGAAGATTCAGAGCAGACCCTCTAAAGCATCCTCTTGACGAATTGAAGATGCTGAGAGCCTTCAGAAAACCACTAAAAGAAACCAGAAGGAATTAAAAAGGAAAAATGATTCTATGATTAGTTTGGTTGACAGAGGCAGAGGAAGAAGGTCAACAATTTTGTCGTCGTCGTGCTATCCAACCGCGATTTTTTTAATACGATCTTAAGGGAATCTCGGAATCGCCCAGACAAATCGCAGTTACAGTATTAGTTTAAACGCCCGGTTCTGTTCGGTTTATGATTTGAGTCGTCTCCTTTTTCTTTGTTTGGTTCAACCTACTCACAGTCACACCAACCCCAAAAATAACCGAACAAGTGAAGCAGCATGCGGCGATTGCTTTCTTTCACTATTATTAAACCGGAGAAATGCAGCAATGCATCTCGTAAATCAGCCTTAACCGGGCTTTAAATCTTTAATGTGTGTTTCTAGATCAAATATGCTAGAAATCCAATACAGTATTCTCCAAAGATGGACAAGAATATAATGGACTTTAATTTGTATCTCCCACTTATAATTTGTAGATCTTTGTGATTGGAATATCCGAATTTCCAAGAACATGTTTTCGTAAGTAAACAGACAGTACATCTTTGACTTTTTATTTTATTTTAACAGCAATCTCTGACTTTTTTTTTTGCAAACTTAATTTATACCATTATTCGTAGTTTGGATTTGATTTATTATGACCTCACAATAGTTTCAAACAAGATTATGGCAATTCAAAATATTTAGCTGTTGTTATCTTTTCCTTAAATTAATACAAATTAACATGTTTTGGTTTGGATTCATTTAAATTAAAATCAGATTCGGACAGTCATCATGGTTTTTTTTTTTTTTTTGACATACACTAGATGCTAATAACAGCACCTGAATCGTGACAATAAAATAAACAATCTTATAACTTAGGGTTTTCAATTACCAGACTACAGCTAAACAAGCAATCTTAAAGATAGTTTCCATTTAAAAAAAAACAAAAAACTGATCTGCTTAATCTAACAGTGCGACCTTTAATTTGACATAAAAAGTCTACATATAACAGCATGAATGAATAGTTGCCAAAAGAAAAAAAAAAAAAAAAACAGCATGAATGAATATTAATCATCTTAGATACTTAGCAATATGTATAAATAGCCTAGGTCTACCGTCTACATATAAAGTTCCAAGAGCTTCTAAAGCAAAGTCTTCATTGCATCCTTCTCGCAAACCTCGGCGATCTCCGAACATATCCGCCTGATCAACATTCACGATCGACAAAATTAAGAAATCAAAAAACGAAAAACTCTCCTCATAAAACTTGTTTTGAACGACATAATCTCTTGATGGTTGGTCGATATGTTGATTGAGGAATTTAATTGAAGTTTATTCACAATTAAAAGGACACATCTGATCCCATAAATTCTTACTTGAGAATGGCCTAGGGGAGACGAAATGCCCATAAGTCTCAAAGAAATCCTTATTTTCTCTTTGAAGTCCTCTCCAAACTGCAACGAAAATAATAAAACAATTATTTGCAGCACACTGCTCGATATATGCCTGGTATTGGTAGATATAGCAGAAAAACTACATGATTTTAGTCCCATTAACATGATCCAGCAAGAATATTCACAATACTCCTCAATTTCTTCAATTTTCTTATCACTTGACGTCGCGAAGTTGAACCTATATCTAAATATCAGTACTTTTTTTTAACGAACCCTTAATACAATTTTGATAGATAGATTAATGGAAAATAATACTCCTAGGTTATATGGCATTTTAAGACTAACCGGTGAGAGTGACGAGTGGTAGAATGCTTGCGTGGTGGTCTAAAGCCTTGACGCATTCGTCACGACTCATACGGAGTATAATGCATCTCTCTATCAAATGTTGAACCTAACAGAGTCAACCAGTAGCAGTGAGGATTATTACACACAAGGCACCAACTAGATATCAACGTATGTCTATGTACCATGCGAATGTATGAATGTGGTTGGCAATGGAGACAAGGGCGATTGTGTTGTGATTGATCATCATGATGAGAACACATTTCCTTCTTCTTCTTCTTCTTAGAATTAGATCTCCAGACGATTTGGGGACAAATCCAAGAACTTTGGAAGAGAATTTTGAGTTATAGCGGAAAGGAACAAAAGATGAAGATATTTTTTTATAGATACAGATGCATGTACGTAAGCTGATACACATGTGGGTATATTGGATGGTGTCATTTAATGAGTTATCCAAGAGAAATCCAACTGAAGGGCTAAAAATAGAGGAGAGCATCCAAAGGATAGATTCTCTATCTGCCACTTTTTCAACTTGATTTTCTTTTTTCTTTTTCTTTTTAGTTGGAATCAACTTGTCTTTTGACTATGACGTCACAGTTTATCTTTGTCTTTTTCTTGCGTGCTAGGAAAAATATTATTAACCAAAATTGAAACTTCAATTAGATATTTTTGTCGGTTTATTTAAACGGGCAAAAGTGGATTTTGAAGACAATTACCCTAAGCAAAACTTTTGGCAACTGAAATTTGGTTCAACTTCTTCTATTCCAATACAACTGATTTTTAAGTTCGAACAACCGGATATAAAACTTCAATTCTTCAATTGTTTTGGTCGGTCAGTAAGAAAACCGAGATTAGTCTAAACAAAACCGAAATATTATCAATCCGACTACTATCGAGAAAATGGGCCAATTAGTTAACAAAAACAAAAAAGGCAAGTGATTTAGAATATATTGCGAAAACCCTAGATCGGTTGTCTATGTGGGTTCAAACGTATCACAAAAGTGACTGGTCCCTCCTTTTGAATCGTGTGGCCAACCAAATGCCACTTGAAGCATCAATACACGACAAGTTTTGTGTATAGAGAGGCAACTTGAAAGTTAAAGGATGAGGCTCTCCGCAAATTTGGAAGATTAGTGTTCGTGATTTGGTTCTTGTGACTGACGAGTGTGTGTGACTTCAATGGGCCTTAAGTAGTTAAGTCTTCCTAGTTCCTACCAAGTCTCAGCTCTTTAATGTTATTGCCTGATTGATAAGTTTGTTCCACTAAACTGATATATATGTATGTAGCTTTTGTTCTTCATAGTTCATAATCATACGTACATCACATTAAAATTGCAGTTTTACTTAGTTAAAACATGAGAAGAAGAGATTTTAGAGGCACATATAAACACTACCATCACAAGGATTAAAAAGGGGCTAAATAAAATCTTTAATGGTGATCATGCTGATCAGATTAGCTGAGCAAAGATCAAACACATGGAGATATGCTCTTGTTAGTTTTAATTAATACTATGGAGATCATCCGTACATGAGACTCCATAATGATTGGCACGAGACTTGATAATACTATAACTTGTTTCTTCCATTATGCAAGAATGATACTTGTTCCGGTCTAGAGCTAGAAGAAATATCAGTGTTATTTAAAATTTGCATCTATACTCAATACGCTAGATGAAAATTATCATCGTATTTTTTTCTCATTTGCTATCAAGTATTTCATTCAAAATTAGTTTTTAATATATTTATCGAAAAGTTCAAGGTTTCATACCTTCCTTTAATTTCGGTTGGTGCAAATTTATTGGTTACAAGAAAGTTGAACAAATGAATGTAGAGATCTTTTCAGTCTGAACTGTATAGAGAATTAGCAAAGGTTATGCGGTGGACATAGTCAAAAGCAAAATCGTGTAAACATATATAACAAATCTTCAACCAAATATTAATTGGATATCGTGTAACGTTACAAACAAATAGTACACATACTAATTAATTGGATTGCGTCGGTGTGGTTGCAACTTGCAACCCCTAGAAACCTTTTGCTTATGGCTTTTTTTTTTTTTTTTTTTTTCAAACACACTTCTGATTCTGAATGATATTCCAAATGGACGAAGGTTAACTACTTTCAAAATCTAATTAAAATAGATTTAAGTTGTAAACGTAATATTCGTGAAACAGTCTACTAAAATTTCTAAGTCGTCAGCTAAAATTTCTAACAACTCATTTTTTGGGTTGACGAACAAATAATTACAAGCCTATCTATCTACTACATGTTTTTTTTTCATTCAATTTGAAAAGACTTCTACCGTCTGTTTCTTTTTCAACCTAGTTAGAAGTTTCTGCCTTGTTCATAATTTTAATTCAAACATTACGACTGATGATAACTGTANGAAAAAAAAAAAAAAAAAAAAAAAAAAAAAAATAACTGCAATATTTTAGTTCAAATTTGAAAAAACTTTCTCAACCGGTTCTCAAAAACATAAAAATAAAATAATTCTCCGACAAACCTGGCGTGCAACGGTTTGGGCCCGGTCCACGCTTCCAGAAAGTCATATGGTAACTACTAAAGGCTTCTACTTGGTTCTTTCTTTCCCCGCCAAAAATTACCCTCCATATTTGCCCAACGACCAGGCGCGTGGGTCCCCAGTCGCAATTACAACGGCTCCTCTCACACACACACACACTCGCATTTTGAGATCACGGTGAACACGTTCTGCGTTTATGACTTCTTCTTCTTCTCCTTCTCCGTTACCGTCGCACGAATTTTTGGGTAATTAATAAATATGAAGAAAGACCAAAATACCCATAGAGTTGGTTGACCATCATAATTTCCCCCACTCTGGAATCCGTGTCCTGACTTTGAATTTGACGTGAAGCGATTATTCATTACTTTACTACTATTATTATTTCTTTTTATCTCTGCATATACAATTATATTTTTTACAAAAATTAAATACAGTGTTGATGGTCGTTGAGTTGTGATTATATTATAAAGCAAGGTTGACAGAGTTTGATTTCTATAACCTTTGTTTCCCTTTCATAATTATGTAAGTAACAAATACTGTATCCGTGTACGTTTGTAGTGGTATTTGATTAATAGGTGGGGAATAGTTTGAACTTTTAATTATAATATATAACGTCTCTCCTCGTGGTACTAAGTACTAACTTCGGAAGAATTATATTTGAATTTTCCACATGTAACATCATCGTCGATATAAACATCAATGATTCAATGTATTTCAAGTTTCGATACGTTTTTCTAAAACGACCAATTTCTATCGGATTAGTTGATATCATCCATATTTCATGGTTCAAACTAGATACATGTGGAATCATGAAATGAGTTTTTTTTCTAAACATAGATATGTCTTTCAGATTTTTACGCTATAAAAACGTGTTCTTATTACTTTTTGTTCGAGTATTCAACATGATTTCACATTTTGATAAATTGTTATACTTTATACCAAGAACACATTAAGGAAATATAGTAAAGAAACTAGACATTATTAATCCACTAAAACAACTTCTTGTTATTATTGCGCATACAATCTATTCCACTAGTTTTTTTTTATAAAAAGATTGTATCTCGTTTAATGAATTCGTTAATTTCATTGTACGGTATGATCTACTACCAGTAATCGTCGTAACTAATAGGATTGTTATGAGAGTCAAAGCTATTAACTTTCGGGTTTAACAAAAAGAAGGAAACGAGAAAAAGGAATAATGAAAACTGAAAAAGTTGGCGTAATCAGACACAACTCACGACGAAAGAAAAAGACGAGAAAGCAGCACCACCGATTCTTTGTTTCGTGTTTACATTTACTATCAGACAACNAAACCCTTTTTTTTTTTTTTTTTTTTTTTTTTTTAAGAAAAATTCAATTTTTAAAAAGTTTGGATTGAAGTAATTATCGAAATTGGCACCCAACTTCCCCCACTTCATCACCACTCTCCAGCTTTTTCTCATTTCCTCACGACAAATCCCTTCACCCATTCATTTCATTTCTTTCTTTCTTCTTCCGTTTCTTTTGCCTCTTTCTTTTGTCTTCTTCCCTTCAATTTTCTCTATAAAAATTATACAAATTTTCTTTTCGTTTGTGTGGCTTTAATTCCTCTTATTTTAATTGGGTCTTGTTCTTCTATAGCCAGTTTCATCTCAACAAAGGCATCTTCTTTTTTCTGCCAAGATCCTGAATCATCGGTTCGTCTCACTCTCTCTCGATTTCTTAACTTTTTTTTTTTTTGGCCATCAGTTTTAAACTATTCGATCATACAACAAAATTGAAAAAAGATTCAAACTTTTTTTGATTTTTATGGGTCGATGATGATGTTGATGATGATTTTTTTTTCTTCTTATGCAGGATCTGAAAGGAAACTAGGGTTTGTTAAATCGATCGAATCTGATTGGAAACCTCTGAAAAAGGTATAATTTTTTCTTTTCCTCTTCTTCTATTTTCTCATTTTTGGAAAATTACAATTTCTGTTTCTGGGTTTATGATTCGTTCTTTCAACTTTTTGTCATCTTTCCAAGTTCCCAGAGATTTACTTTTATCATCAATAAGTTGAAAATATTATGTACTGTATATATATAGAACTTTGACTATTGAACCAATTCAATCAATCTGTCTCTCTCTTGCATCCCGATTTATCACAGAAATCTAATCGCTTAGGTGAAAAAAAGGTTACGATTCTTGTTTAAAGTTTGGTTGATTAGAGATTTTAGCATAGAACCCGTTCTATGATTCAGCATTGTCCGTTCACATTTCTCAAAGTTATGTAAGACTATATATGATTCATGTTTTCATTAGACTAGTTGCTTAAGAAAAGGTTGAATCTTGATTGGTCTCGGATAATGACTTCTTCTTCTTCTTCTTCCTTCAATTGCAGCCTTTAGTACTCTGATTCTTCCTGAGAAAGTCGAATACTTATTCATTGAAGAAGAAGATGCTAAGTGGCAACAATGGAAACACAATACCACCGGTTTTCATGAACGAGAACCAGTTGCAATACCAGACAAACACACAATCCAATCAGCTTCACTTTCTTGGAAACAGTAAGTTCTCCTAATCTCAAGACTATAACATCTATCACTCGAGAAACTAAGAAGCATGTCTTCTTGTTCTTGTTTTTTTTGTGTGCAGTGGGAGGTGGGTGCACTGTTGATCCAGTAAACTTCTTTGCTAACGAGAGCCTTAACGTTCCAATGATCCGTCCTAACAAAAGAGGAAGAGAAGCTGAAGACTTTCATAATCTCCAAAGACAACAGAAGCTTCAGATCTCTTTGAACTATAATCATAACAACGTTGGTGTTCGAGAAGAAGTCCCTAAGGAGAATCTAGTCTCAACTGGTCTTAGACTATCTTATGACGACGATGAACGCAACTCTTCAGTGACTTCTGCTAGTGGTGCTTCTCCAATCTTTCAGTCACTTGACGATAGTCTTCGGGTCGATCTCCATAGACAAAAAGATGAGCTTGACCAGTTTATGAAAATCCAGGTACTGATTGTTCTGCTCTGTTTTTGTTTTGCGGTTTTAAGCTTCTTCGGTTTTGTAATGTTGTATCTGTTTGGTTTCTCAGGCAGCTCAAATGGCGAAAGGAGTGAGGGATATGAAACAGAGACAGATTGCGTCGTTTCTCAACACGGTAGAGAAGGGAGTGAGCAAGAAGCTGCAAGAGAAAGATCTCGAGATCGATAACATGAACAAGAAGAATAGAGAGCTTGTGGAGCGGATAAAGCAAGTGGCAATGGAAGCTCAGAATTGGCATTACAGAGCAAAGTACAATGAGTCTGTGGTTAATGCCTTGAAGACAAATCTACAACAAGCAATATCACACAACAACAACAATGTGATTGCTGCTGCAGATCAAGGCAAAGAAGGGTTTGGAGACAGCGAGATAGATGATGCAGCTTCATCATACATTGATCCAAACAACATGAACAACAAGAACATGGGGAATCAGAGGATGAGATGCAAAATGTGCAATGCCAAGGAAGTGTCGGTGTTGCTTGTTCCGTGTAGGCACTTGAGTTTGTGTAAAGAATGTGATGTATTCTCTGGGATTTGTCCTGTATGCAAGTCTTTGAAAACTTCTAGCGTTCAGGTCTTCTTTTCCTGAGTTTTGTGACAAAAATTGGCACAAGACGAGAAGAAGATTGAAAGAGAATCAATTACATAAGTCTGAGTCTGAGAAAAGTCTTCCAACTTTCAAAAGTTGTTATTGTTAATATTATTTAAAAATACAGTTATCTGTATACGGTTAATTGTGATCCTGGGATTCTTGAAGAAGCATTAAGATTATGGGAATAAACCTTACAAATTTGTGATCCTTAAAATGCTGCAAAGAGGATTTTTTTTTTTTTTGCAATTCCAAATTTATAATACAAATCACTCAATGTGATCAGACAAAAGATCTCAAACGTTGATTAACAACTTATTTACAGATAGCATTGTCTCAAAAGCTCAAACTCTAATCCAAGTATCTATAAGTATGTTTCTGAAAGAAGAAAAAACCCCAATAGAAGAAGAGAAAAGCCTACATCGATCTCCTGATCAAACTTCTTTCGGTCTCTGTCACCGAGAGCCGCTCTGGGACTGGGAAAGCTGAAGCTTGACGAACCATGTCTTCCACAATCCCCATTTCAGGCCGTGAAAATGCCTGTGGGTCTATACACATCTTCGCAGTAAAAAACAGACGGTTTAAACCTTCAACCGAAAACTTATTACCGAGCTTAACATCAGTTACCAAAGACGTATACTCCTCTCTACTCCATAATGGTACTAACTGTAGAAAGAAAAAGAAAAAAACCATTAGTATATTACTTAGGGGACACGAAATCTATAAAAAGCAAAACCTAGATACAAAGTTTGAGTCAGTTACCCAATCAGTGAGTTTCACTCTCCCAGCAGGTCTCCGCAAGTCATAAGCTTCCCTTCCGGTGAAAAGCACAAACAGAAAAACTCCATAGCTATAGACATCGGACTTGGTCGAAACCAACCCTAACTCCTCGGTTTCCGGTGCGACATATCCTCGAGCACCCTTGATCGGATTGATCTTGCGCTGCCTCTCAACGCCGTCTCCATTCACAAAGATTTGACTCGCCGATCCAAAACCAGCCAGCTTCGGCGCAAAATGATCATCAAGCAAAACGTTTGTGACGTTGACATCTCGGTGAATCTTCTTTAGCCCGGTGTGTAGATAAACCAGAGCTTCTGCTACACCTACAGCGATTATCATCCTCGTGTCCCAATCCAAAACCCTAGTTTCCTGCAGTAGACCTGGACCGCGCCTCGCGTGTGCTACAAACAAACAAAAACAGAGAAACTTGAGTTACAAGTAAAACAGAGTTGATAAGGTTTGAATTGATTTTACCAAAGAGGTGGTGGTCGAGAGAGCCATTAGGCATGAATTCGTAGACTATGGCACTTTTGCGCTGGCCGAATCTTTTGCCGACAAGTTTAATCACATTTGGGTGATTTGCTGCTTGTAACGTTGTTATCTCTGCCAAGAACCCGCCATAACCAAATTGGTTTTCATGATTGTGAATCTTTGCAGCTCCAACCTGAATTATCAAAAGTTGCTTAGCAATTAGATTTTGATTGTTTTAACCACAAAGGACAAGGGTTTTGGGACTTTATACCTTATCAATTCTTGGGAAGTCGCAGCGATAGACTTTTCCGAAGTTGCCTCCGTTGAGAACACGTGTTGACAAAAAGTTTTCGGTTCCTTCTACGATTTCGCTCCATCGAAATGTGACTCCATCATTCAAGTCTGTAAATGAATCACTAAAGACTAAGAAACCAAGAACAAGAATTATAAACCAATTTCACAAGAAGACTAGCTTGTTTCATAACATGAGGAACTCTACGTACTACTTCGACTCACAGGAACGCGACTGTATAAACAGATCAAAACTAACTTGTGATTCAAAAACGAAGTAACTCTAAAATCAGATTTTCTTGTGGTACAAGAAATCAGAAACCGAGGGATTCGATTCCAAGATAATTGAAAAAAAAGAAACGAAAATGGAAATTTACGATCGTCAGGGTATTCGATACTATTTCTTGAAGCATTATTCCCAAAGTTCACCTTCGTCCTCCGATGAATCACTTGGTTCCGGTTGTTGCGGTGGTTGCGGTAGTTGCTGTGGATCTTGCACTACTTTACTTGAGCCTCCTCCTCCCAGACAGCAAAAGAAACGTGGCATCGCAGCGATTAACGGAGATAATATCTTTCTTGAGACTTTTCTTCTTCGTTTTCCCGAGAAAATTTCCCCCCGGAAAGATGTAATTAGATAGAGACTCTCTCTACGAGAAAGAGCGAGAAAAATGGGGGAGAGAGAGAGAGAGAGAGAGAGAGAGACGGATGATGAACACTAAAAGATCTTGCGCGCCGGACAATATATATATATGCGGGAGCGTACGTCTGCGCTCTATTTTGTTACGAACATAGAAAACTAAATAATGCACGATTTACATTCATAGAAAATGTCAGGAATCACACTGTCATGCGATTCTTTTTTTTCTAATGATAAGTTTTTAAAAGCGTGTTTAATGATTATGGAGGGTTTATGGAACAAATAAAGACCCACTAAAAGTTTTTTTAAGTTTTTTTATGAGGTTGAGTTAATAAAAAAAAAAAAAAAAAATTCCGAATCCAACCCAAATCCGGTAATTTTGTTTTTGATTTACCCGCGAACTGTATCTGCTCCCAGTGGGCTACGAAAAGCCCATATTTGCTTTTCTATGGTAAATTTGAGGCTTGCGTCGTTAATGTGATTCATTAGCTTTACGTTATAAGGGCCACTGAGATCATGAAAACATTCATCATAATCCATAAGAGCTACTCTTTGTTCCTTAATATTTTGATGATTAAAAGTTTTCATATGGATTAAAAAATAATTAATGCTTAACTAGTAATATATTAGTTGTTTACTTTAAATAATTATTAACCAATCAAAATTATAGAATTTTCTTGAAATTTATATTTTACGACATTAATTAGCAAAAAAATATTTACTAGGCTAAAATCAAATAATAAGGAAAAAATAAAAATAATAAGGAACAAAAAAAAATCTTAAATCGAGCAGTATTTTGAACTTTTTAATACTGCGGTTTACGTAGAGAGGTTTCACTCTCACACATGAAAACATTTGTTTAGTGACCAGATTTATATTATTTTTGCTTAGAACCGTCATATTTTCTTGACCGCTAGCAGAGTAAAGAAAGACCGATTGGTACAAACAGTTAGTTGTTTGCGAGTAGGACTCGAAGATCGTCGTGAATCATTGGCTGCTTCTATGATTTCAACATAAATAATATGCATGTGATCATCATCATTCACTGACATTTGTATTTAATTTGACATACCGTATAATATACATGTACTCATATATATGCATGTGCTGATGTGCACACATATGCATTTACCATCCAAATGTTGAACGATGATTGGACAAATGGTCTAGTAATGAGAACAAAATGGTGTGGACAAGTGAGTGGGAAAAGAGACAATTTTTGTCTGTATAAATTTATGAAGCAACATAACAGTAAATACTAAATACCCATCACCCATGATCTCTCTATCTGTTCATATATCAATAGAATAATATCTGACGTCATGTATTCAACTATAACAACACAAGTCCAAAACTCGAATTCTTCGAAGTGGATATTTACATGCATAACATATACACAGCTATGTCATCAATCCCACAAAAGCATTCTAACATTTATCACAATTCAGATTTTAATTACGTAACTGTATCAGACAGGCGAATTTTACAATAGTATAGTATATAAAATCAAATCCTTTATTCGTCTCATCTAGAAATGAAATATAGTTTTGTTCTTTAGGAAGAATAGGGCCCCAAACTTTACTCGTGATAAAATCCCAAGTATAGCGAGGTCGGCTCCTTTTCTTCAATATAAAAGGAGTATCTTTTATTTACTATCCATGAAAATTAGATTGGTTTTTCTTTCCACATTAAAACCAGCTTGTCGCCATTCGCGGAACATTGACTCTAAAATTAAAAACTAGTGGCACAATATTAACGAATTTTTTCAGCCGAGGATATACAACTTTGGATTCGCTTAAACTTAAAAGAAATGAAATAACCGATGATAAAATATACTCCATCTGTTTCGTCATTTTGACTATAATGTACCTGGACTATAATTTGATGTATTTTGAGTTTAATACATTTATTATGAAACAAAAAAAGTATTAATTAAAAATGCTTAGAAAATCTAAAACAGCTATGAAACTTCTGTTCATCTACTTACACAAGTAAAAAATTACTCTTAACCTTTATAATTAGTATTTATTTTGCATTCATCTCACTGTCGTTTTGCTCTCCTCTCCGTTTGATTCATCTTGTGATTCCAGTTTCCAAATGTTTATCATTCAACCTCAATAATTCAACTATAATATCTGCGTGATATTTTCCTCTATAATACATGCACAGCGTTTGTCGCGTGTGTATATGTTTACTGTGCCGATGATGTGCACACAATTGTAAGAAACAAAACAATTGCAAAGTAGATCATGGAAGGGAAAGGACACTAAGGTAAATTGCAACTTGAAAAGCCGTTTGCATGGAGTTCACGGGGGAGCCAATAAATGAGAAATAAAAACAACAAGAGAAAAAAGATTCACGAGAGGGTCTCATCGCTTGAAGACGGCATGTCGAAGTATAGAAATTACCTTTAAATTTCGTAATGCCAAAAGTCAAAAGATAAAACAAAAACTTAACTAATCCAAAATCTTCAAAGAAACAATAGCCACATGACTTAAATAACGTGTTACAAATATATATATATATATATATATATACTCACGGCCTAAAAAGAATATTAACGGATTTTCTTTTTTTTAATGTAGAATCCAATAAAGGAGAATATAATACTATGAATGTAGAATCGTATCAACTCGTAGATTAACAAAAATTTGGCTATGTTTATTATTTATGCGTTTAAGCATAGAGAAAAAGACGATTATATAAGAATTTATCTGGTCTACATCGTGCTAAAAAGAGAGTAATAGTACTATTCAAAATCAATTTCGTTGATTTCGCCTATTCTTCAACTAATTTAAGTATATAATATTAACGTAAGTATATTTTATCCCCACTTATTAGTGACTTGTATTACGTACAATGATTATATATATAGAGTCTACGCATGAATAGATTATATATATATATATATAGACACATGAATAGATAACTGTGCGTGATTTTTTCTTTTGTCGTGAATTTAATTGAAAAACGTAGAAGACAGGTAACTTAAGATATATTTTTGGCGTATCACAGAAATGGTACGGTCCACAAAATATGAGTTTCGCTTTATCAACAACAGAAAAAAGAGATTGGCACGAGATCATGAAGCGTCGAGCTGTGAAGTCAAAGCGCATACAATTTGTTATTATTATATATCCAATAATTACAAAACTCTCGTGCAACCTTACAGATTCGTTCATTTTATATTATATATATGTTATCCCTAATATACTAAAGCACAAGTCACATGACCAACTAAAAGTTGACATGTGTACTGCTTAAACAAAATAAAGCGCTAATCAATTTT
>OVBJ01000465.1:0-55050 GCA_900406535.1 Noccaea bulbosa | reverse complement strand
GATTTATTTTGGCATGAACTTTGCGGAATTGTTTGTTTTAGATATTTTTTTTTTTAAAAATCTTATTATACACCTAGAATTTTTGGTTTTTTTTTTTTAATTTGTACTTTTGAAATGAATTTTGTGGAATCATATTTTAGGGGAAACAATTTGGAATTAGGCTTGCAGAAACTTCACTGATTTATTAAAATATGAAAAGTTGTGGATAATATGTTGTTTGGTGGGAACTTTGTGGCATATTTTGTTTTAGAGTTTTTTTTTAAAAAAAAAATTTTTGGTGGAAATATTATTAAAGAAAAAGATATATGATTGAAGTAAAATCAAAATAATATTTTAAAGTGATAATCAAAGTGTCACACAAAAAACTAACTATCAGACGATTAAAACATTTTGACATATGTGTATATAAAATTTAAAACTTAAATAAAACATATCATTAAAGAAAATATATGAAATCTATAAAATATATGAATATCTATAAATGTAATTAATTTTTAAAAATATTAAAGACATCAATATCCTGCGCATTAGGCGCAGATAATCACCTAGTACTTAGTGAGACGATCATACCGTCTATAAACCAATTACGAAATTTTAAGATGATTAAATATTATTTAAATAATTAGCACAATTATTAAATAATTTCTTATAATTAAAAACATCTCCAACAATTAAAATAATTCTCATGATTATTTTAAATAATTATTAAATAACTCTAATAGTTAACTAATAATCTTAATTAGTTATTAAACTATAGTTAATTAATTAAACCAAACTCATTAACCATTTAAATCAATTAAATTCGTTAAACCGAGTTAAACCATTAATTCCAATTGAAATTGAATTAAACCAAAATATCAGACCAAACCAGTTTTTGGTGTCGAGCGACACCGCCACCAGATTAGTGTCACTAGACACCCGATTCATTGGGTGATTCCAACACGCATAGATCAACACTAAAAACACATAAACTTCACAATAATCAATCTAAACACGATGCATCACATCAAACAACATGAAAAATCATCATAAACTAATTTATCAACCAATCTAAGAACATAGATCTAGAAATACCGAGCCTACAATCACGTAGTCACTTTGACAAAGAATTGAAAAAGGGAAAAGGAAGATGAACAGTGAGAAACAACCACAAACAGCTCCAGAAACCTCAAAAACTCCACAAGCTCCTAAAAATTGCCTCCTCTCTTTTCTGCCTCAAAAACTCTGCTCAAAAACGCGGCCACCTTCTTTTAATCTCGAGTCTAGGGCTTTCTGCCTTTAAACCAGCCCAAACCGGAACTTAAATCAAACCGAAAATCAAGTTTCAAACCGGTGTCAGCCAACACACAGCTCTTGTGTCGCTCGACACCACGTCTAAAACCTGATTCTTAGGTTAACGGATGCTACACCTTGTCATGTTCCATCTTGTTCCTTCCGTTTTTTCTCGTCTTGTCTCTAAATATATATAATTAGGGGTAGGCAAAATTCTCGTCCATTATGTTCATTTTCATCTTGTCCCGTTCTTTCCTGTCCCGTCCATCATGTCCGTCCCGTCCCATCCCGTCCCATCCGGTCCCATCATATCACATTTCGTTCTTTCTCATCTTGTCATGTCTCATCCCGTTCTTTATGTTTTTCCCATACTGTCCCTAAATATAATTAGGGGTAGGCCAAATTCCCGTCCATTCAATTCCTTTTCATATTGTCTCGTTCTTTCATGCTCCGTCCGTCCCATCCTATCCCATTCTGTTATTTCTCGTCTTGTCTTGTCCCATCCTCTTCCTTCTGTTTTTTCCCGTCATGTCCCTAAATTTGATTAGGGGTATGCGAAATTCATGTCTCGTCCCCTTCTGTTCATTTATGTCTTGTCTCGTCACTTAATATAATAAGAGATAGGCAAAATTCTACTCCCTTCCTATTTTATTTTTTCTTGTTCCATCCTGTACAGTCGCCTCTCATTTTATCCCAAAATACTTATAAAAAGCAATGTCTTTTCTATAATATCTTAACATTGCTGATATATTTATTTGAAGGTAAACTATATAATCAGACAAAACTAAAATTACTAATTAATAGTTTTTTGTAGATCTATATACATAAGCTTTTTTTTTTTAATTATTTTCATATTCTTGTTAAACCTATTATATTAATTAACGATAATTATTATGAGAATTAAAATTGATTAAGAAAAAAAAATAATAAATCAAATAAAGTATGTTGATGTGTTATTTTTTAGCCACCCTTTTTGATGAGATGACAGCATAGAAGAGAATACTTAACTTTATTTATATAGATAAATAGGTATCCATATAACCTATTTAACCACTGAGTATTAATTAATATTATTGGGTTTATGTTATAAATTACAGTCCACGTAATAAATGGGTCGAATCATAACCTAACTCTATAAACTTCAAACTCGTATGAGTTTGAGTCGGGTCGGGTCGGATTACCTATATTGACACTCCTAATTATAGTTATGTAAAATTGTTTTCCAGAAAATTAATAATTAAAAATATGTGATATGATTTCAATTATTATGATAAAAATGTAGAAATTGAGAATGAATTCAAACTTACATCGAGTCTTACAAAACGATGATGATTAATTTCGAGTTGATCTATTGTCTCTTCTTCTTTAACATCCCTCTGAATATATTTTTACAAAAATGCGTCTGCCGGGAGTGGAACCCGGTCTATTGTTTGGAAGGCAATTATCCTAACCGTTGGACTACAGACGCTCTTCGAAATTTTAAGTTGATATTAATAATCAATTTCTCCCTTATTTACTTAATACTTGCCATTCCGAAGTAGAAAGAAGACATCACATTCTACAAAACAAATTTACATCATAAATGAACTATTCGCTTAAACTCTTACATGTATAGAATCTCAATATACAAATGAACAATTAATATGAATCAAACAGAAAAACCTGACCAATTTACAAAGGCAAACAATCATTCGCCTCCAATAATAAATTTACTGAGTAACTACTTCTTATGATTTTAGTTTTAAGCCCACAAAGCAATAACCGACATTCCGGCGCAGCCGAGCAGAGCCGCCAGGAAGCACTTGAACTGAAGTTTGACGCTACCTTGGAGCATTGATCCCATGAACTCGGTGGCTAGAAGATCGACTAGAGCCATATAGATTAGCATTCCCGCTGAGCATGCATTGAGTAATCCGACCGTGATCAGAGCGGTCGGGCTATTGTCTTTGTAAATGCTCGACAATGCTATTCCGAGAAAGATCCCGAAAGGTGTTGTTAGCGCAAAGAGGAAAGCCATCAAGAACTTATTCAAAGTTGAAAAATCCGTCTGTTACACATTCATGGATGGACACAGATACATTAGTTATAAACATATGATCATACATTTATAATGTATAAACTATATAAAGTATATATCAATATATATACCTGGAGGATGCAGCCACCGAGACCTATGCCTTCAAATATGTGATGGAAGCAAAAAGCTATGATGATACCTTTAATGCTGCATGCATCATTTGTTGCTCCTAGAGATATTCCAATGACCACAGAGTGAAATAAGATTCCCAGCTCCAATACCTATTCATACACTTTTTAAGAAAATGACTACTCGTTATACATACACAGATAATTTGATTTTTATTATCACGTGCACTAACCATAGCAATGACACGGTACCGCGAAAGTTGTGCATCAGAAGAAGCATCATGTGAAACATCATGACTGTGACCTATCACCATGTGACTTGACTTCTCATGATCAATGTCATACTCCCCAGGCGCAGGCTCCACCGTGCTTTTTTCAGTATAAAGGCTGGTTGTAATGGAGTCGATGGCTAGAGTGACTAGACCGGACAACATAGCGACAAACGCTGCGAAAGGGAACTTATGCCACGGATTATCGCTAAGACATTCCGATGACAGCATCTCAAAAGAGTCAGGCAAGACGTGCATGAATCCGGTTCCAAGTATGATCCCGGAGGAGAAACACTTTATTATCGTGAAAATGTTGCCGTCAGAGCGGAGGAAGGGAATCGAACGGCTGAATAGAGGAGTCGTTACGCCTATCAAACTTGTCGCAAAGATGGCTACAATGGCTATGATTTTGAGAGGTAATGCCTTTGCTTTGTTGATGCACGGATCCTTTGAGGCGCTACCGCAACCTTCCGGTCCTGTTGAGATCGCCGGAGATACGGTGAAGGCGACTAGGATGAGGATGATGTAGATGAGTTTCATGACTAGGTCTCGTAGTGGCCGCTGTTTTTATTATATATTATTTTGTTATATGTGTGATGTTTGATGAAATAAATGTTTTCTCTTTGATTGGAATATATAGGGAATATCTGCCGCCCTAAATATATTTTATTTATTGACTAAAACAGTAAACAATACAATGGAAATCAGAATCGTCATTCTATTTTTCTGTATATACATACATTGTGAAAATATAAAATTATATTATATGTTATCTTATACTATTTGTTTAGAAGAGTGAAATGTTTTGAATGCGTGTGTCATTTTAGACAACACAGTACATTAAATTTCGTATTATTCTATAAGGGAAAAATGCATGACACGGCGGTGTCAACATAGAAATGCTTCAAATGGACATTTCTTGTTTCTGTTTTCTTTAACTTTTCTCAGCTTTCAAACTCTATCACCATCTTTATATAACCATATCTTCTTTCAATGGCTTTCCAGATGGATCGACACCACCAAGAGCAGAGGGGCTTTCCTTTTTTATTTTTATCTAGCATGAACCGTTGACTAAATTTCATGGTTTAAACCTCTAAATTATATTTATATGTCGACATTCTTGTGACAAATTTTCTTTTTGTTGAATAAATCTCTAAAACCGAGTTTGAGCTATCTCAATTCTTTTGTTCAAAGGAGAAGTCTCTGGCTACCCCATCTATTGCTATTGGGCCACATTGTTTTGTGTTTAATTGGCCCTCATTGGTCAACTTTTTACGAGGACCATGTCGTATTTTTTCATAATTGTATGCTCAAAACAATTCCAGATGCAAATTACAATAATTCGATATGGAGTACCAGTTGGGTATTTTACTTTTTTGGAGATGCACAAATGCATTAAAAGAAAAAGAGAGAGATATGACACAAGACTCAGTTAGTTTCATAGTTTCTTAAACTGAAATACTAACAGATAGATCTCAGAACCTATGTGACAGCATTTTTGTCAATTGTGAAACTGAACTGAAATCGAATCCTAGAAACATCCGAATATCAGAATATGTACCAAGTTGTAATAATACGATGCCATAATTTGGTTAATCAGTTGTCATTGACTCTTTGTCGACATGATGAAATGATATATCTCTTCACAGTTTCATTATCTATTCCTTGAATTGATATATACATCTAAATCTAATCTAATGGAAATTGAATAAGAATCTTGGTGAAAACGCCCCATAACCCTAATACTTCTGCGAGTTTAATAAATCAATCCATAACGTTTTATTTGTAAGCATGAGGAATATTGAGGTAACAGTGTTAAGATGAATTTGAATAATTGCTGTGGTTACTATTCCATGTTATTTTTGTTCAATTTATTTTGTTTATTATATGTTTATCACGATTCACAATTTGGTCTGTTCCTTTCCACTGTTGCATACTGTTTGTCCCGTTTGCAATACCATTGTTGATTTGAATTAAGTTAAAACTTTAAATAATTAAGCTAATGATTGATGTCTCCATTTTCAAACTTATTCCTGCCACACTGTCCTTGAGTGTCTTTTATTGCAGAGTAATATATATTTAAAATAATTTTGTTACTTCTTTTTGTTATCTTTATCTAAAGGAATATAACTATTGGATGTTGAAAGTCAGAGAAAGAAAAAAATATTTTTATGGAGTTAATTACAGCTTTTTTCTCTATTTAAGAGGAGACAAACTCCATGTGCTGCTTTGATTTCTTAAACTATAATTCTTCAGGGCCTAATCCAATTCGATTTGCAGGTTTAATTCTTTAAACTACTATAAACATTTTTTAACCAAGTACTGTATTTGCTGCTAATTGACAGTGTGAAACCGCGGAAAAATGTAAAACTTGAAACACAGTACGAGAATGCCAGCAAAGCTTAGCCAAAGCCGAGAAAAAAATAGTAAATAAAATAAATAATTAAAAATAAAGAGAGAATAAAGAAACAAAAATAAAAAGTACAAACTTTTATCTTACGCCATTCCATGAGAGAGAGAGAGAGCCAAAAACCAGAAAAACCGATGATTCTTCTTCTTCTCTCCACAAAACCCAGTCGAAACATCCAAAATAATGCAAATAAAGTAAAATTTTCTCTTTTTTTCCTCGGAAAAATCAGAGATTTTGAAGATGACAGCTTAGATATTTCTTCATAATTATATAATCGTAGTGTGAATCTCCCTCCACATTTTTGTTTGATGGTATGCTTCTGGGTTTTTGTTCTTTAGTTTCAGCCGACCTCGTGTGACTATCACATCTGTGGTTGTTTTTGCTTCTGGATTAAATTAATTTTTTTTTCACTTTATCAAGAAAAATAATTGAGGTTCTAGTTGGTATTTAGTGGGTGAACAAATCGAGCTGTTTCTTTTGTTATTTTGTACATATTTTGGATGATTTTTTGTCTGATTTATGCTGGTCAATTAGCTGTTTTAGTGATCTGTAATATAAAGTTCATTTTTTTTTCTCCTTTTGTTTGAAATTTGGGGGAAATGAGATCATCTGATATCTAAAAGAGTTCGCTTTATCGCATTTTTATTCGAAATTTCTCATAAAATTTTCAGATCCGATTTGGGCTTCCTTGGTTCGTTGCTAAGTAAAGAAAGTTTGTACCTTTTTGTAGCTTTATCTGGGTTGATTCCAAACATGGAAACTCAAGAAGCTTCTTCTGATGTTGAGCTGCCACTGAATCACATAGGAGAGGAGGAAGATTTTAGAAGCTGTTGTGGCGATGAAGAAGTTTGGTTAAAGGAGAGTGACGATACAGCTAAAGTAGCGGAGGAGGAGGAGAAAAAAGATGAACTTGATGCTGAGTTCTCTGTAAAGATGGATTTCAAGGGAGTTTCGATATCCGAAAGAGGAGATTCGGGCTCGGGTTATTCGGGAATTGGTGTTGTGTTGGAGAGATTAGGAGATTCTGAAGTTATTCAGGTTCAGAAGAAGTTGGAATTTTATGTTGATGAGTCTGTAGCTAACTATTTAGCTTTAATGGATGGTCTTGCAGTAGCTTTACAGAACAACCTCTGCTCTGTTGTTGCTGTAACCGACTCCGAGTTGCTCTATAATCAGGCAAGTCTTCTCTCAAATTGGTTTCATACCTTCATATCTCTTTGTTGGTTTGATCTCATGTGTCCTATGGTTTTGCAGATAACTCGTGAGGAGAAGCTCGAGAGCCCGCTTTTGGTAGCTCTGAGAGAAAGGGTATTGGAGGAAACAAGTAATCTTGATGGGTTTGTGCTAAAGCTTGCTCCTTCTCATGATCTTGATCAAGCTCTAAGCTTGGCTCAAGTAGCTGTTGGAATCGTGTCTTTTAGTCCTCTAGATGTGGATAAACTAGCTGAGAACTGCTCCATCTGCTGCGAAGACCGTCGATCGGAGATGATGCTAACGTTGAAATGCGCTCACAAGTTCTGTTCGCATTGCATGAAAACGTACGTCGAAGGGAAAGTAGAGTCATCAGAAGTTCCCATCAGGTGTCCTCAAGAGCAGTGCAAGCATTACTTATCCGCCGCGGAATGCAAATTGTTTCTTCCCGTTGCTTCTTTCAAATCATTCGAGGAAGCGAACGTGCGTAGCAAGAACAACGGCAAGATTTACTGTCCGTATCCCAACTGCTCTTTCCTGTTAGACCCGAGCGAGTGTTTATCGCCGGGAAGGGCAAGCGCAAGCGCGGGGTCGTCTAGCCAGTCAGAGAATAGCTGCTGTGTGGAGTGTCCGGTCTGTGAGAGGTTCGTGTGTGTGGACTGTGGTGTTCCTTGGCATGACTCTATGAGCTGTGAAGAGTTTCAGTTTCTTCCGGTTGATGAAAGGTATCCAGATGATATTACATTGCATCGCTTGGCTATGTATAAGAGGTGGAGACGGTGTCAGCAATGCCGCATAATGATCGAGCTTGCTCAAGGCTGCAACCACATGACTTGCCGGTAAGACATACATCCAGAAATGTTTAAATGGTGTCACTGCATCTCTGTCTCTTAACATCTCTGCGTGTGTGTGTTTTTGGCAGGTGTGGGCACGAGTTTTGCTACTGCTGTGGAGCAGAGTACAGAGAAGGGCAACAGAGTTGCAATTGCGCTTTTTGGGACGATGAGGAAGAAGATGAAGGAATATCAGAAGAGGGAAACAGAGTGCAAGAACTTGAGCAATGGCCTTGGGACACATTCAGCTCAGTGCCAACTGTTATGGACGCTTACTCGGAGCAAGAAAGGTCTCAGCTTGCTCTAATCCAACGGTTCTTAGCGGGTGGAGGGTTTAGTCTGAGTGATCACCAGACTTCTTCTTATCAGTCTCCGCCGCCGCCGCCTCCATGTACAGAGTCATCGTATGTTGAAGCCGCCATGAAAGATCTCCATCAGCTTCCTTGGCTTGAGAGGTTTGTGTCGGTTATAAGTGATGATTACTATGAAGAGTATAATAGCCATTGAAACTTGAAAGGGGTTAGTAGAGAGCCTTGAAGATTCGGTTTGGGTTGGTTCGGTTCGAAGAGGCTTAACGAGAGTCTCTCGCTCTCGGAAGAGATTGTTGGGGGTTTTCGATTCTTGATGAACTCGGAAAATGAATTGTGATGAAACTACTTGCAATTACAAAAAGAAAAGTTTGATCATTTCATTTTACAAATCTTGGAAGAAAGGTATAAAACTTTCTTCCGGATTTAAGTCAAAATTGGTAACATTCAATACTTTATATTTGACCAAATATTTATTAAAAAAAACTTACTATTATTTTTCTTGAAATACATAAAAAGTATGGAACTTTCATAAATTTAGATAATCAGATGTGATTTTATAGAATTTTCATACTTAAAAAACCTATTGAATGTTCGTACTTGCTCTTTTTATTTAGATAATCAGATGTGATTTTATAGAATTTTTTTTATTCAGCTATACTAAGCAAAATCTTATTGTAGAATGATTCCTCAATAAACATAATAGAAAAGCACAGTCATATTTCAAGAAACTAATCAAAATGAGTATGGTTATCCTCATATGTATCAATTTAAGAAAAAAGTTTGATATATTCAACTAATCATGCTCTTCAAGTAAAGTACGATAAACGTCAAATAATTTTAAAAACTAATTTTTGAAAGACTTTTTCTGTATTATTACATAAAACATTAAAAAGGACCCACTTATCAATCTACTACTTCCAATTTTTTGTGTATATTTTCCACAAAGCTGACGTTATTTAAGAGGTAATCGTCCCACTTCACTACAAGTCAAGTCGTCCTCGATTGCTTACGACATCGCCTACGTTTTTTTTCATCGTCATGACAAATTTAAGAGATGATGATTGGCTCTTTCTTTACTACTCTTCTCTTAATGCTCTTTTTTTCCAAGCAATATAATTGAATCAGTAAGTTGACTCGTAAATTAATCAAGAAACTTGAGAAATCAACCCCCAAAAATTTATTGAGTTTTGTTTTGTTCTTAACACAGCAGACCTGTCTTCTTATTCCTCACCATTAGATTTAGATAACCTTTGATTTTGTCTCAGATTCATGTATTCATAAATCGTCTTCTCTTTCTTTCTTCGACTTGATCATATTATTTTTGTGCAAAGTTATCGAGCAGTGTGATTGTGAAGAATACCCGATTATATTCTTCACTTCTTTCTCTTTGTGTTTTCAAGATTCAATTTTAGGGCTTTCATTCGCCATTTCCGTTGACTTTTTTGAAGCATTTCTTGACTTGGCTTCTCCTCTTCACATTGATTGATTCATTAGAAACCTGAATGTTTTTTATCAAAGTTTGGATCTTTTCGTCATGGGTTGATAAATTCATATCTATGTTCTTGTCTGTGTTGTTCATTACCTCAAAAAAACACAAGATTTTCTTTGTCTGGACTATTTTGATCCAGTTACTGCTCAATTGATTCTTGTCGCTGGAATCGAATTTAGCGTTTTGTATCTTAAACAAAGACAGAGCCTTTGATTTGAGTGATGGCTGCAACTGCAACGGAGCCATCATCATCCATAAGCTTCACATCTTCTCACTTAACCAATCCTCCTCCTGCTGTTACTAATCATCAATCAGCTGCTAATCTTGAAGCTGCGAGTTTAACCAAGCTCAGTTCCAATTTGGAGCAGCTTCTCACTAACCCAGATTGCGTTTACACTGACGCAGAGATCATCATCATCACCGGAGAAGAAGCTCAAGCTGTGAGTGTTCATAGATGCATTCTAGCTGCAAGAAGCAAGTTTTTCCTTGAGCTCTTCAAGAAAGATAAAGAAAGTAGTGCAAAGAGTGAGACGAAACCAAAGTACCATATGAAAGATCTGTTGCCTTATGGAAACGTGGGACGCGAGGCTTTCATTCATTTCTTGAGTTATGTCTACACTGGGAAGCTGAAGCCTTACCCGGTCGAGGTTTCGACTTGTGTTGATACAGTCTGTGCTCATGATTCTTGTAGACCCGCCATTGATTTTGCTGTTGAGTTGATGTATGCCTCACATGTGTTCCAAATCCCAGAGCTGGTTTCGTCATTCCAGGTCTGAGATCAAGATTCTTCTTTCTGTTTTTTTGGATGTTCTTGATTCATTAGTCTTGATGTTTTCTGTTTTTCTTTTATGTGTTTGCAGCGGAGGTTGAGTAACTACGTTGAGAAGTCACTAGTTGAGGATGTTCTTCCGATCCTCTTAGCTGCGTTTCATTGTGATTTGACTCAGCTTCTTGATCAGTGCATTGAGAGAGTTGCAAGATCGGATCTTGACAGATTCTGCATCGAAAAGGAGCTTCCTTTAGAAGCATCAGTGAAAATCAAACAGCTTCGAGTGAAGTCTGCGAACACCATCCCCGAGGTGGTGGTGGTGGATAAATCGCTGGAGAGAACAGGGAAAGTCCTCAAGGCATTGGATTCAGACGATCTCGAGCTCGTGAAGCTTCTCTTAACCGAGTCAGATATAACTCTAGACCAAGCCAATGGTCTGCATTACGCAGTGGCTTACAGTGATCCCAAAGTTGTGGCAGAGGTTCTTGATCTAGATATGGCTGACGTGAATTTCAGAAACTCGCGTGGTTACACGGTTCTCCATTTCGCTGCTATGCGTAGAGAGCCGTTGATTATCATATCACTTATTGGGAAAGGAGCTAACACTTCGGATTTGACCTTTGATGGACGCAGTGCCATCAACATATGTAGGAGACTCACTAGGCCTAAAGATTACTATACCAAAACCGCAAAGGGGCAAGAAGCTAACAAGAACCGCTTATGCATCGATCTTTTGGAAAGGGAAATCAGAAGGAATCCATTGGCTGGTGGTGGTGATACACCTACTTGCTCACATTCTATGCCAGAGGATCTCCAAATGAGGCTGCTATACTTAGAAAAGCGAGGTATTGATTCAATTTATATATATCTTGTTGATTCTTATAAGAAAAGTTTCTGAATTTGTTCTCGGTGTATGTGTTGTTGTTTTGCAGTGGGGCTTGCTCAGTTGTTCTTCCCAACAGAAGCCAAAGTGGCTATGGACAGTGCTAATGTTGAAGGGACGAGCGAGTTCACAGGTGTTCTTGCTCAACCGCCGTCGAATGGTGCTACAGGAAACTTGAGTCAGGTGGATTTGAATGAAACGCCTATCATGCAAACCAAAAGACTTCTTGCTCGTATGGAAGCTCTTATGAAAACAGGTAAAAAAGGCCTTTTTTTTCTTTTCAAAGTTCTCTCTAACCGCGAGATTTGACTGATTTTAAAAAACTTTTTGGTAACGCAGTTGAGACAGGTCGGAGGTATTTCCCATCTTGTTCTGAGGTTCTTGATAAGTACATGGATGAGTATATGGACGAGGACATACCTGACATGTCGCATCCGGAGAAAGGCTCAGTGAAAGAGAGGAGACTGAAGAGGATGAGATATAACGAGCTCAAGAACGACGTTAAAAAAGCTTATAGCAAAGACAAAGAGGCCAAGATTGCGAGGTCTTGTCTTTCTTCTTCATCGCCAGCTTCTTCTCTTAGAGAGGCCTTGGAGAATCCGACATGAATCTTGACTAATATGCTATTTATAGATATTTTTCTCCAAGAAGTTATTTTGTTTAGCTAATTTAGGAAAAACTGGAGATCCCATGTTTTGGCATTAGGTTCCGATTTGTATAAAAGGGGATTGATTTTTGAAATGTATAAAGCAAAATTAGGATGTTCTTAACTTTGGAACCTTTTTTGCTTGCTTCTTTGCTTTTTCCTTTAGACCTGAAAGCGAAGCGGTGAAGAGTGAAGACATTACACACAACACACAAGCTGTATGGGCCCTATAGCCCACTACTAGCTGTAAATGGGTTTAGAATAGTTCAAAACCACTGATCTGACCCGACCCGGAGCGGTTCGATTCATTTTTTTTTTTTTTTTGGGAAGAGAGAAAACCTTTCATCTCTTCTTCTTCTTCTCCTGCAAGGCACAGCATTTTTCTTGTTGAGTTTTCGAATTCGATCGATTTGTTCGTATTTTTGTTTTCGGTAAAGCAATGAATCGAGAAAGCCTGTACGACGAGTATGACGGCGATGGTTACGACGATATCGGCGAAGACCTCGAAGATTTAAGGCGCGCCTGTATGTCTCCGGCGCTTCCGTTGGATCAGATGGTGAAGAGATGCCGTCGGATTCGGAGAAAGAAGACGACATGGAGATGCTCATGATCAGGATTCAGGAGCATTAAGAGCCAGTTAGCTTCGTCGACGACTGATGTGGATTTGTCAGTGCCCTCGGATTCGGAGAGTGGAGACGACGACTTGGAGATGCTTCGGAGCATTAAGAGCCAATTGGCACTGCCGATGGACGAAGACGACGAAGATGGTGAATTTGATGTAACCCTTGGCGCTATTTGTAAGCGATTCTCTGCTTATGAAACTACTTCCATTGAGCCTCTTCTTGAACATTTGGAGACATCATCTCTTACTCCAGCAAGTTTCCCTGAATCTGCACAAGCCTTTGTCGATGCAATCCGGAAGAACAGGTCATACCAGCGATTTCTTCGAAGCAAATTGTCTGAGATTGAAGCAACGGTCAAGCAGAACGAGAAACACAAGAAGAACGTTACCATTGTTAAAGATTTTCAAGCTTCTTGCTTGAGAATCACTAGAAAGGCACTTTCTCAGAGGAAATATCCTCGCTTCGAATTAATCTCAACACGAAAATATGGGCCTTGTGAGGTAACACACGTTGATCTATGTAAGCGATTTCTCTGTTTTTGTGTGTGTGTGTGTGTGTGTGTGTGTAGGGTAGTGATAAAAAGACATCTCCTTTGACGTTAGGTCCACAGGAAAATCCATGTTTTGCAAATTATAGGATGGCTCTAGAGAGATATCCAGTTTCAGTGTGTCGCAAGAACTGGTCTGCTAAGGAGAACGAGAATCTTGCAAAAGGTCTAAAACAACAACAACTTCAAGAAACACTCATTCTTGACGCTACTCAACAGTCCAGGTACTGTTTGTTCTTCTTCTTCTTTCAAAGTGCAAGATTTAGTTTAAGATCTATTAGAGATGCAAGAACTCGTTTAAGTTTTGTTTTTTCCGAAATAGTTGACTGATGGCAATGTATTAACAGTGACTTGGATGGATCTACAGATGATATAAACACCATTATTGAATCGATGAGAAACCTTGAGATCGCTCCAGAAATGATTAGGAAGTTTCTACCTAAAGTTAATTGGGATCAACTGGCCTCGGCGTACATCAAGAACCGTTCTGCTGCAGAATGTGAAGCTGGGTAATTTCCTCTACATTCTATACACCAATCAATCACTCTGTTTCTTCTTTTTGAGAACTCTGTGTATTTTCTTGATTTTTTTCTGCTCTCATTGTAGGTGGATGATGAGCTCGGAAGATCCCTTGATTAACCGTAGTCCATGGACTGAAAAAGAGGACAAATACATACGTTCAACTACAAGAAACAAGAGTTTTACAGACTGGCTTGACATTGCTGTATCACTAGGAACAAATAGGACCGCATTTGAATGTCTGGCTCGGTATCAGAGAAGCTTGAATCCAGACATATTGAGAAGAGAATGGACTGCAGAGGAGGATGACGAACTCCGCGCCGCGGTAGGCTTGTTCGGCGAGCAAAACTGGCAACCTGTTGCAAATTTATTAAAAGGAAGAACTGGAACTCAATGCTCTAATAGGTCAGTGAATAATCTTGAACGGTGTATCTTATTACCTCCTTCTCTTTGATTTCAGATGGATGAACTCGCTTCACCCTACCATAGAGAGGAAAGGGATATGGAGCTCAGAGGAGGAGATGGAATAGGTTAAATCCTCATCTAGCGCCTCTTATGCAAAAAGCTGCGGTCTTTCGTGGAATTTGGAAGAATATTGTTTAGACATTTTCTTGCTAGATTTGCCCACCAAGTGACTAAGAGAATTTGTTCTCTTTCATGGCAACTCTGAAATGATCAGATACTTTTAGTCACTTCGTTGAATTTTTGCAGGTATAGTCAGATAGTAAATACAGTGCTCGTGGTATATGGCTTTTCGACGTCTATCCCGTGAAGAGGATAAAACTTCCTGCAACTTTTCCCCGTCAAACTTGCCTTCCGATGCAAGAAACCTTCACCTACTATCATTTTCTATCTTCCACACCTATGCTCTTATAATCAATCAATTCCTATATTCCACGTATGCTCTTCTAAATTCTAATCAATCAATTATACAATGATTAATTTTATTTTAAACTAATATTTAATTTTTTTTTTTTTTTTTTTCTGAAATATTTGATAAATATAAATACAAAATCCAGTTTATATAATTTTTTTTTTTATAGAGCTCGGGGATTTCTAATAGGGTTAGGAGGTTTCAGAGCGCGTCAGATCTGGATTCTTATCACGTTGTCTCCTTCGTTTGTCATAATAGTATAAATTTTGGGGATTTTAGGGTTTGAACTTTGAATTGTGTTTAGCGATGGCGGACGGTTATTCCCGCGGAGGTTATTACCCCTTCTACATCGGTGTATATCAGCTTGTGGATGATCCTTCAACGGATTCGATAATCTCATGGAGCAAAAGCAACAAGAGTTTTGTCATTCGGAATCCGGAAGAGCTATTTCGCAGAAAGTTTCTTTGGAAATTCTGTTTCACCGAGCTGTCACATTTCATCAGGGAGCTTGACACTTGTGTAAGTTTTTGTTTATTGCAATATTATCGATCTCCGTGTTTAGAATCGTCTCTCTCCCTCTCTCCTTCTCTCTAAGTCTCTATGATGCAATTTTAAATGAGTCTTGGTTGCTCTCATTATAGGGATTTGAAAGAAACAAGGAGTCTCAACATTTGGAATATGGACATAAGAAATACTTTGTAAGAGGTCAACCTGAGCTTTTGAAGACGATGCATTCCAAAACTACCATGGCTAGGATGAAGCGAAGATCTAAAGAAAAGAAAGCTAAAGCGGAATTACATAAACGCTTGAATGATTTACAAATTAAATGATCAGAACCATGCATCCTCATGAAATAAAACTTTGCTTCAGTTTTGTTTAAGTTTCAGCTGCTTGCTTATATTGTATCAATACTTTTAGTGGCTTTGTTGAAATAATGATGAAATTTGGGGTTTTCCAGAAAAAAGATACATGTTTTGTAACCTCTAGTTTTATGTTTCTGATATATAATTGCTATTGCTATACAAATAAAAACTCCATCTAAAAGGCGATGTAATTAATAATACTATTTTGTAGTTTCCCTCATGAATCTAGTATTCTATAAACCATTGGTTTGGAATTAAGATGGAGATTAGTATTGTTAAAAGAGAAGAAGAAGTAAAACTGTCTCTTCATCTCCAAAAGGATTCAACTCCAAGATCTTGCGAGTTATTGTAAGACTGCTTTTTAAGTTAGACAATTGTAGTATTTGGAGTATATCTTCAATTGTTACAGAACAATTTGCTCTCCTATAAACATGAACTGAGGAAGTCATCAATTACGTACACAACAAAGATTACAAAAATATGATTGCTGAGGCGTAGAGTTTGGAGTTTAGAAGACTGCGTTCTTACATGGAAATTTAGAAAGAAGAGCTTTACATATCAAATAGTAAATTAGTGCTCCTTTCTAAATCTTAAACATTGAAACACTTGATGTAACAAAACTTTTGACCTAAAGAACAGAGTGATAGACTGATAGTTTCAGATCATCAAGTTGTCTTAAGCAATCTCTCTCACTTACTTGCTGTCCTACTCGCACCTCATGATGTTATTTTTTTCCCTTGCTTTGATTTGTACATTAAAGGAGACTCGCTGGAAACTTTCGGGTTACTTTCTACCCAAGTTACGAAAACAAAATCATGCCTCGCGTTTCATAAGAACTTGGAGATATTACAGAGAATAAATTTGCGTGTTGTGCACTGCTGACATGTTAACCGCCTTTTCTTGTTGTTTTTTATCTGCACCGTTAGATTTTTAATACTTTAACAATTACAAACCGTAGGATCTCTCAATAAAAGATCCGAAATCTTAAAGCGACTCTGATTTATTGGTTTTCCTCGCGTTATATAAAAAGGGGTCGACTTATCCGTTCTCTTATCTTTATCCCAATCTCCCGCCCGATCGCTTCTGCAACCTCTTTTTATGTGCGTTTATAAATTCCGATTATTTTTCCTGAGATTCTTCGTTTCCTTCGTTAACCTTCCAAATCTCCTTATTTTTTTTGCTTCGGTTGACTCGTCTCCGAGTTTTGTTTTGCGGCTGGTAATCGAGACGTTCTTGTCTTTTTCCTAGGGTTTCTCAAATTCCTTGATTCTGTTCTGAATCTTTCGGGTCACTTAAGTCTTGCGAAGGGAACTTACTTTTCGGATTCGTATTCCTCTCGGGATTAAAGCAGCGCCGAGCGAGGACAGACGCGTCTGATCAATTCTCGTTGATCCTGATTGCGAAGGAACCATCTTTGTCCGTGTTTTTTCTAATCGTGTTCTCTGTTTCGAGGGTTTCTAGGGTTCCTGATTGCGAAGGAACCATCAAGGACAGACGCGCCTAGGGTTTCTCTCCCTCTCTCTCTCTCTCTATGTATCTTTCTCTTTCACTCTTTTATATGCTGCTTGCATACCGTTTCAATATGCTGCTTGCATAGCGTATCATATGCTTCTTGCATACCATTCATATGCTTCTTGCATACCACAAAGAGTATCTTACTCTTTTATATGCATCTTGCATATGTATTATATGATGCTTGCATACATTCACATGCTTCTTGCATACTGTTTTATATGCTTCTTGCATAGGTATTATATGCTGCTTGCATACCATTCACATGCTACTTGCATACGTGTATTCTATGCCTGCTTGCATAATGTTTTATATGCTTCTTGCATACTTTTTTATATGCTGCTTGCATAGCGTATCATATGCTTCTTGCATACCATTCATATGCTTCTTGCATACCACAAAGAGTATCTTACTCTTTTATATGCTTCTTGCATATGTATTATATGCTGCTTGCATACATTCACATGCTTCTTGCATACTGTTTTATATGCTTCTTGCATAGGTATTATATGCTGCTTGCATACCATTCACATGCTACTTGCATACGTGTATTGTATGCCTGCTTGCATAATGTTTTATATGCTTCTTGCATACTTTTTTATATGCTGCTTGCATAGCGTATCATATGCTTCTTGCATAGGTATTATATGCTGCTTGCATTTGATTCACATGCTCTGCTTGCATACTCTTTAATATGCTTCTTGCATACATGTATTATATGCTGCTTGCAAAATTTTATATGCTTCTTGCATACCACAAAGAGTATCTCACTCTTTTATATGCTTCTTGCATACCACAAAGAGTATATTCTTACTCTTTCATATGCTTCTTGCATACTTTGTATTATACTCTTCTTGCATACCACAAAGAGTATCTAGCTCTTCCATATGCTCTCCTTGCATACAACAAAAAATATCGAGGCATCACTTGTGCTCTCCAATATGCATCTTGCATATGAACCATAAGTGCAAACAAGGAAAAGAATCTCTTACCCAGTATTTAGCTATCAGTTGTACCCTGTAATATGCTTCTTGCTTGTGCTATCCTCACAAGAGAATCACAAACCTGACATTGAGGATTGAGCCTCTAATGACCAAAATAAAGGTAACTATTATGCTTTGTTATAATAACGTTTTCATATAGTGTTTGAGCTGATAATCCTTTTCAGTAAATGATGGCTGTTTTGTATTCTCCAGCTACCTAATCGTATATGTAGTTAAGGAAGCTCGTGTGATAAATCTGAAAATTGATTGGCCTTTTTTGGAATTTAAGGTTATATCTATAAAAAATTATCGATCCCATGTTTTGGCTCATGTATGTGTCATGTGTTGTGTGGTAATATAGCTATGCTTGCAATTTGGGTTGTTACCCGCGAGATATCTGAAAGTGACGTGTTCCAGGAATTATGCATATGCAAGGTTTGTTCTGTTTCAGTAAATTAACTTGAAAGAGACTTCTCTAGTTTCTCAATGTGTCGAGGACATAGTCTCAGTAGGACAGTTGGAATCTGAATGTAAATAAGCTGAAGAATTGTATCTTTGTGGATTTGTAAGGATTCTTTTTAAACATTATTATCTTCCATTTGTAATGCAGTTTTACCTACGAGCTTGTAGGCTTTGTAGGTTGTGTTTAACATGAATAAAGATCGTTTCAACTATCTTGTAAAAGAATCTGACTTAATATATTCAAACTTCATAATAAAGGCATAATCAGTAAATATAAAAACACACAAATCACCAAGTGTTTGCTTTTGCAACTCTGGTTCACGTAAAAGCAGGGAAAAAGAGAATACAATCTCTACGAATCAGCTATGTCTATCATATTATATTCATTTCATTCCTTCTTTCTCTTCATCAGCACCATCCTCATTTTCAATCTCTACCAATGAATCCTCTCTGACTCGGTAAACACGTCTCTCATATATGGCCGCTTCTTTCCCTTGGAATTCAGACAAATTTCTTGCTAGATTTGCCACTGCCATTACTTGTTTCGGTTTTGCAGGCATCTCTTATTCGAGCATCCATAATCTCAAAGAATTTGTTCTCTTTCATGGCTACTCAGAACCATCATCATGAAATAAACTTTTCACCAGTTTGTTCCTTAAGTTTCAGCTGCTTGCTTATATTGTATCAATACTGTTAACGGCTTTGTTGAACTAATGATGAATTTGGGGTTTTTCCAGAAAATATGTACATGTTTTGTAACCTCTAATTTTATGTGAAAATACTCTCTAATATATGATGTATATTAATATGTTGTTGAAAGAGAAGAGGAAGAACCGAAGAAGTGAAAATGTTTGTCCATCTGTAATATTTGGAATATATATCTTCAATTGTTATAAGAAACATTGATTTCCTGCAATCATGAACTGAAGCAGTCAATTACACAACACATGCTAAAAAAGCATCCGAGTCACAGGTGATATAGCTCAACATAAAAGATGTGCCAGCAATCTCTGCAACAGACTCTGGTAACAACCATCAGTCAGTACTCTGCTTCAAGAATGTCTGTCGCATCTATCCGTTTAAAATACAGCTATTGCAGAGACGGTTTAGGAGGAAGATCCCCAACAAAACAACTTGCAGATCATCTTCACTACTGTCTAAAGAAACACTTCCAGTGAATTCACTCACATTTGAGATCTGCATCAATTTTTCCAAGTTGCACAACAAAATCAAGAAACTTGGCTTCTGGCAGTTGATCGGTTTATACTTTCCCAAATGGCTGGACCTTCAGGGTGGACATTGACAAAATACTTCACAAACCGGGCATCACCGCAAGTGAGAATAGTGCTCGGTGACAGCATCGGCTTCGCTGCATCTCTTTCCCTCAACCACAAATACATTGAGAATCTGTTATGTATCCTCTGCATATCGTAACACAGATACGCAGGGAAACTAACCAGAGATTCAATTGGATAGCCAAGAAGTTCGGTCAAGGAATGGATCTTTCTCTCTATGACATCTTTAGACAGGTTAAGCACTATCGGAGCGTGCTTGATGATCTCTGTAACCACATTGTGGTTTAAACCGGCTTTCACAAGGCAATCAAATCTCTCCTGCAGCTGATCTCCCCTCCCTCGAAACTGTTTCAGAGCCTTCACCATCTCGTCCGAGTTCTCCACATACCCTAACCTCAACAGAAACGCCGTCTTCTCTGCGTATTTCCTCGAGTCTTCCGAAAGAAGTTTGCTTTTTCTCTTCTTCTTTGTCGTAGAAACAAAACTGAACAATCTCAGAGGCTCTTCCGTTAACATCTGACGTAGCTCGTCTTCACTAACGTTCAAACTAACACAAGCAGTTCTAGGTGCTTGCAGAGAGCCAGAACCGATAACCTCCATGTGACTCAGCAGAATCTTTCTGATAAACTGCGTTTCCATTCTAATACCAATCAAGAAATCAAGCGTCTTCCCAATATTCTTAACGCATTTGTCTGACAACATCTCTGGATTGTCTATAAACAGCCTATAAATCTCATTCACTTGAAGCCCCACTTTAAACAACCTACCAAACAGAACATAGAACCTCTTACCAGAGCCTTCCATCACCAAAGCCGGATACGTCTTCAAAAGACTACTCAGCTTCTCCTCTTTGCATCCCACTTTCTCAAGAAACTCCATCGTCTCCACAATCCTGCGCCAGCTATACGTTTTCCGGTCAGACAAGTCTCGCTCCAGCCAATCGCATCCTACTGGTAACAGCTTCAGCTTATCAACCACACAAGCAAAGTCACAATCAATCCCACCAACCAGCAGCAAAGGGCAGCTAGTAACTAACTTGATAACTGTACCTTTTCTAAGACCTAAATCCTCATAAGCCCTGAGCTTCGACGCCAACGTTCCAGATTCGTATCTGAAAATCTCTCTCGCTTCTTTATACATACGCCCAATCTTGCCACGAGGGACTCCATAGTTGCAAAGAGCACGGAAGTTCTCAAACATGATGCCATCATCACTCAGATACATTAGTCTCTGCGGAAGAAACGGCTCAAACTCAGATGGGCACAAACCCAAACTCTCGAAAAACGGCTCAAACTCGTTGATCGGATTGTATCTAAGGAACTTAGTCAATGCCTTGGATACATCTTTCTGGTTATCATCATCATCATCATCGATCTTGGACAACAAATTCGACATGAAATGCGGAGAGTTCTTGCTTATATGCTCTGCATCAGTAAAAGTAAAGCCTCTAGTATTATGCAAGTAATCGAAAAGAGCTCCCTGAGACTGATTCCTAATAGCCCGTGAAACCGGATTAACGAAAAACCTAGTGGGTGACTGAGACGAGTGTTGTTGCCGGAGACAGCTTTCGATCTGAAAACAACGAACTGTGAATGAAACACGAGAAAGGTCGAACCTTTGAGGAGCTTGGTTTTGACGAGGAACGGAGGAGAAAGCTTTGCAATTGTTGAAATGTGTAATCATATTCAGTAGTTTATGAATCCTTTTCTGATTCCTCGGCAGTAACATCGCCACCTAAAGCAAACAGATGAAATCACCACCAAATACAGAACAATTAAGAAAGTATCGACGCATCTAATCGGAAGGAAAAAAAAACTGACTTTTCCTCCGAACAAGAAATGTTACCTGAAATCAGGGATTATAGCGCGTTTGAATCCATCATTTTCCCCAGAATCTTAGGGTTCATCGTTAAAGACTGGTTTTTTACCTTTTCTTAGCCAAAAACTTGTTAGAGATTTGAGTTCAGTGGAAAATACTAGGCAAGCCCCTTAAGTTTCGTAATATACCAGAAATGACACGTAAGTTTTTTTCCCTCTACTTCAAAATGCTAAGTTTTGGGGATTATGACCTTAATAGTTAATACTTAATACTTTCAATTGTCTAGAATATGCTAAAGAGTTTTCAAAATATAGTAACAAATTAGTCATACAGAATTTATAGATTTGTCAAATTTAGACCTGTCAAAAGTGATCAATTCGGAATCGCGTGTTACTAAAATGAACGTTACGAATTCTTAAATATCTGAATCAGTTGAACTATATAAATGACTTCAAATCAATCAAAATGGTGATTTCTTCGTTATGACTATGTCTACAAGCTTAGATAAAAATCAGCAAGGATGAATACTTCGTTCGTCTTTCTGATTTTTAATTCACTAAATATTTAAATTGTTTCTTAGGTCAATTTCAAGTGGTCCAAACTAGATTTAACTCATATGTTAGGTTAGGTTATCATCTTCAAACTAAAAAGCCTACCAAACATTGAATAACAAGTATTTTTTATTTTTTATTTTGTTTTAAATAACAAGTAATTTTTAATCCTTAATCTCTATTCCAAAATATTTTCAACTATCTTAGTGCTATAAGTTCAACAAGTTGGAAAATAGGAAAAACATATTTTTTAAAAAAAAAAATAGATCAATTCAAGCTTCTAACTTGCATATCCTTTTAAAAAAAAAAAAAAAAAAAAAATAGACTTCTAACTTGCATATATTTTCAAGCTTCTTGCTTAGTAAAACCGTCTTACATAGTTCGTGGTTTACTTAGATATAACTTATATGTATTCGAATATTTTTGGTAAACATTTTAGATTAATAATATAGTTTTTTTCAATTTAATAATGTGTGTAATTATTATTTTTCTCTAAAAAGCTTTCGACAGAAAATTAAATATATTTCATTTTGATATACACATAGAGACATAAATATATTTTTCTTAAACTAAAATGTATTAACTATGATATACAGTTATACATATAATTTTAATATTATTAATTCAATATTGGTAAATATTAATTTTCAAATATTAAGTTTTCTTATTTTTAGGTAACATTCATTATACACCATAAGTTTATAACTATTTGAAGATTTTGACCCAAAAAGGATTATCTATGGAGATTATAAGATGTGATTTAATATTTCTCGCTAAATCTTTTACTTTCTAGAAAAGACTTGAAATAAATCATAACCCAAATACCAAAATTGCAGATAAAAAAGAAACATCACTTGGTTCCTCCTAAATTCCAGCTACCTTTCCTTGTGTAAGACAAAACCAAAACATGTGTACCCAACATGTTCTTTATCAGAAAAAAAAAAATGTACCCAACATGTAATTAGTTGTTTTTGATATTAAAAATTCCATAATTATTTTAATTTTACTTGATTCTCCCTTGGGTTTTCTTGCACACTCGGTAAAAAATCTTCTAATAAGGTTAGGGTTTATTTCCAACTGTATACAACTATTTTCTCCTCCTTTGTTTCCTCCTTGATTACATGTGCATGTCATTAGCTAAGCAAAACTCAATTGTTTTTCTCTGCTAATTTTTGGAGTAAACCAGGGAAAAAAAAAAAAAAAAAAAAAAACTCCAGCTACAGTTAGGTGTCTCTTCTCTCTGGATTATTCTTAAAATAACTATTTGTGTGTAGTGTTTTTAATTTCTGCCCCTCTTGCGAACCAAGTAATTGGTAATTCTCGAAGCTTCCGAAGGACCCTTATTTCCGCATCGTCTCTGTAACTTCCTTCTTCTTCTTCATCTTCTTGGCGTTTCTTCAGCAGCTTTTTGCGGTTCACGTGTTGATTGCTTCTGTGTCATCTTTTTTCCGTTTAAAAGTTTCAACTTTATAATAAGATTTATGATATTTCAGGTTGTCTCGACCTGAGTTTTCTCTGATAAACAAAGACAAAAAAACAGAGTCATTCACTGTCTTCTTCCTAGGCATACACGATAAGTAAGAATTCTTGTCTTCTTTCTTCGTCTTTATGGCTTCTTTTGATATCTATTTTTCTCATGTTGTGTTCACTGTGTTTGAGAGAATGGCTTAGATGAAAATAACATACTGTAAATGAACTTTGTTGCTTTGCTCTTCTTTATGTAATCTCAGTAACGGCGATGAAGCTTGAGAGAAGTTATTAGTCTGAGAGGAAGAATCAAAAACCATTCACCACAAAAGCTCGAGAACTAGAAGTCTCGAAACAGTCATGGACATCAAGTCTTACCAAAATCAAGCAGAGGATCTTGTTAGGCATTATCTATTAGCAGATCAGTTTCTTCCATATACCTCTGTTCTTGCTGGAATCTTCCTCTGCAAAATGGTAATTGTGCTTTCTGGTCACTAGCAATTGCATAATCCACTTTTTTTTTCCTTTTTCTGTTTCCAACACTGTATAGTTCATGCATGCTCTTTTCGATATTAGGTCTATGATCTTACGGAGTTATTCAGCTCAATTCATATTAAATCATATTCAGCTCTCACAAAAATGAAGAGAATTGAATGGAACAATAGGTGAGTAATATACATATATTATATATATTATGCTTTTTGTCTCTTAAAACTCTAGCTCATAATATAACTTGGCAGGGGAATTTCTACAGTCCATGCGATCTTTATCTCATTCATGGCAATCTACTTTGTGTTCTTCTCTGATTTGTTTTCTGACCAAAGAAAGCTTCAAGACCTTATGGTGTTTCGTAGCTCTCCTCTCTCTAATTTTGGTTTAGGAGTAAGTTATGATCTTTTTTTTTTTTTTTTTCTTTTCATTTATCTCATAAAATCCTCCTCGAGAACATTGATCAACCAACCTGATATGTTACTTTGCTGCAATGTGTTGTGTGCATAGGTGTCAGTTGGTTACTTTCTTTCGGATCTTGGAATGATCTTTTGGTTATACCCTTCGTTAGGAGGATCAGAATATGTAAGTAGCTTATGTGTTTTTGTTCTTCATTGGTTTCAGTTACTTGATGACAACCTTGGTTTCTTTCTAGATTTTCCATCATTGCTTATCTGGAATAGGAATAGCGTATTCTCTGTTCTGTGGAGAGGCTCAGCTTTACGCATACATGATTTTGATCTCTGAGATGACTACACCAGAGGTTAATCTTAGATGGTACCTTGACATTTCTGGTTTGAAGCGGTCTAAAGCTTATCTTGTTAATGGAGTTGCTATCTTCTTGGCTTGGTTGGTAAGCTTTTTTATTTTATTAAAACCTGTTTTTGTCTTAAAACTTAATTGGATTTCAACTTCTCTTTTTCTGAAACTTCATGTTTTGATTGCAGACGGCAAGAATCCTTTTGTTCATCTACATGTTTTACCATGTCTACATACACTATGATCAGGTAATTAAGACTTCGGTTTAGTTCTTTCAAAACCAAACGGTCTAGCCTTAAACTCTGTTTTTGCTGCTGGTATTGGTTAATTATAGTAGAGATAATGAATTGATCAAGTATGCATCTTGTGGCAGGTGGTACTGATGCACACGTTCGGTTATCTACTGGTTTTCGTTGTACCGATTGCATTGAGTGTAATGAACCTGATGTGGTTTGGTAAGATAGTGAAGGGATTGAAGAAAACTCTTGAGAAAAGACCGTGAAGAAACTAATCGTCTTATTTTACTTTTTTTTTTTGGTAAAAGTCTTATTTTACTTTCTTTTATGTAAGTATAAAAGGTCTTCTTTATTTCCTTGCAAAAACATTCAAACTACAAGATCAACAGTAGTGAACATAACGAAATTTGCGGTGTTATTTAAAGCATAATCGTTTTTAAGAAATGGTGTAAAGTAAGAGAGAGAGAGCTTGAGGAGGTTGTGATCTTGTTCAACGTAAACGTGACACTTAATATACATGATAACCCCAAACTTTATTCCGTGCATAACCAAATAGACACGATCCTTTGTCACATTTGGAACTGAATAACAAATATTCCATTAGTAACATTAACAAGAAAATTAGATGTTAATTTTGGGGTTATTAATAATTTAATAATTATTACTAATATTCGAAAGGTTTCGTGTGATATTGACGTGCCGTGTAACATTTCTTTCCTTAAAATTATTTGCTCGCTTTTGTTTTGGTTTTCTGGAAAGAGATCAAAACGATACAGTAAATTGGGTAGTTGTTGACGACGCGTCTTCAATTTTTGGAACTTTGTTTTTCTCCGTTCTCCGTTCTTCGATCTTCAAATCTCTTTTTTCATCCACGAGCTCACTCGAGTTTTGATTGAGCTGAAGATTCCCGAGCTGTCGATAGATACTCTTCTGATCGATAACCATGGCTACCGCTGGAAACAAGAGCATTAACGCGAAATTGGTCCGTCTTTTGTTCATTCATATTTAGCTCGATTCTATATGGGCTTTTGAAATTCTCTCTCCGATGATCGAGCTTTTGTTGGGATAGATTTTTCAGTTTCCGGATGTGATTCCTGTTTGTAATCTGGATTTCTTTGAGGACGAACAAAATTGGAGAAATTTCGATCAGGATTCCGATTTTTGTCTGATGTGTGCAGTAGAAAGTTATGATGGGCTTTATGCTGGAATGAAATCTTCGGATTTAGGGTTTAGTGATCTATTCTCGAAACTGAAGAGCTTCTTATGCTATTATTTTCTTGATCTTCGTCTCTGTTTCCTAATCTGTATCCATGGAAGTTTCTGCATTTAGTTTTGCTCGTTTCTTAGTGGTCTATAATGATAACAAGAGTTTCCTTTTTTCTGCTTGTGAACATTTCGATTCTTCTTCTTCTTCTTTTGATTTGGTCCTTTGGTTAAGCCTTCAGGTGTTACTCGGAGATGTTGGGGCTGGAAAGTCGAGTCTTGTGTTACGGTTTGTCAAGGATCAGTTTGTTGAATTCCAGGTTGGTAGGTGGGTGGCAGTTTCTTCAGTGGTCTTCCTTGCCGTGTTGTTGTTACTAACTTTGACATTCTTTTTATGTTGCAGGAATCAACCATTGGTGCAGCTTTTTTCTCACAAACACTAGCTGTGAACGATGCGACTGTAAAGTTTGAGATTTGGGATACAGCAGGTCAGGAACGATACCACAGCTTGGCTCCAATGTACTACAGAGGTGCAGCTGCTGCAGTCATCGTCTTTGATGTTACTAATCAGGTACGAATTCGCAATTTCCGTGCCAGTGGGTGAAATTCAGTAACTTTTTGGTGGCTTTCTACTAGATTGGTTTTATCTGTTCTCTCAGGCATCATTTGAGAGGGCAAAGAAATGGGTTCAGGAACTGCAGGCACAAGGTATTTGTCTAAAGCTAAGTCACGGTTTAGATTGTGAATTCCGGTTACTGGTACTGTCAAGCTTGATTTGTTTTACTAATTTATGTAATTTTTTTGTGGGAATAGGTAACCCTAATATGGTGATGGCTCTTGCTGGAAACAAATCTGATTTATTAGATGCAAGGAAGGTGACTGCAGAGGTAAGAAAATCCTATTCTGGCTGACGGATTTCTCTCATTATGAGGTTTGGATTTTGCTGTCAAGTTTAAGTTTGAGCTCTGTGTAAACCACCTTGATAGCTGATCCATCATGTTGAACGTCTTCACCTGTATTTGGAATCTCACTTGTCACAGTACGATTAGGTGGTACTGTACCTCTTTGTTATATATATATTACAATGTACCTTAATGACAAACCAAGCTACCTTCAAAGACCCCACACAGTCAACAAATCATTGTAGAGATAGTTGGGCTGTCATGAAGCAGTATAGAGTGATTTTCTCTAACCATCTCTGGAGAATGATTTAGATGTTTTCATGTGACCTTACTTGTACCATGTGTCTCTTTTTGTTGATTTTTTGGCTCTCTTATGTCAAAAGCCGAAAGTCTAGACAGTCTCATTTTCTCAGGACTGACCTTTTGAAGTTTCTGTTAGAACCATTTACTTTGCGTGTTAAAGTTTTCAACCACATTGAGAATAGGATCTAACACTTGTGGTGGTATCTATGGAGTGTTTAGTGTAGCTCCCGAATATTTCTCCTACAGTTTCTACAACTTTATTATTAGTTTCCGAGTTTGGTTGCTAAGCCTAGTTCCTGATATTGGTGTTCCTTGCAGGTGGCACAAACATATGCTCAAGAGAACGGTCTCTTCTTCATGGAAACTTCAGCGAAAACCGCAGCTAATGTCAAAGAGATATTCTATGAAATCGGTGAGCTATCGTTACACTCAGAGAATCAAGATTCAAACCTTTTTTTTTTGCTTCTAATTTTAAAAACTGTTAATGCATTTCTACTTTTGACCGGTACAGCAAGAAGGCTACCGAGAGTACAGCCAACGGAAAACCCAAGTGGAATGGTTCTACCGGACAGGGCCATGGATAGGGCCGCGAGTTCATCTTGTTGTGCTTAGTTATATGTGATGCCCCATTATGGACTTTTGTGTATCGTTTATCGAAAACTCCAAATTTCATTATTACCTCAACAAAACCACGAAAGTATTGATACAGTACAAGCAAACAACTGAAACTTGAGGAACAAACTGATGCAAAGTCTTTTTTCATGATGGTTAACATTAATTAATATGTAGATGTTGCAAGCGATTCTCTACTTCCGCTTTAGCTTTCTTTGCTTCATCCAATTCATCGCAGTTTTGACAAGCATCTTCTTGAACTGCTAATTAAGGTTGACCTCTCACAAAGTTTTCCTTTTATGTCCAAAAACTCCACTGTTCAGACTCCTCAAACCCCTACCAAAGAGAAAGCAAGATACAATAGCAAGAATCATTTAAAACTGCACGAGAGCCATAGGCCCAACAGTAGCCTGGCAACTTATTTGTATATAAATATCAAATTTTTGTGACATTGTTTATAAAAAATTGCTCTGAAACCTAAATTTGGCGGATCAATATAGGTAACTAGTGCAAAGATATAAGTAATTCATATTCTCTTCAAGACCATAGAAGAGAGGATGTTGTTGGAACCATTTTGAGATGCATAATGAATATACATCTCATGACAAGCCATCTCAAAAGCTTTCTTGCTGACATGTACTTTCTCAACTACTACAAAGTGGTAATCCCGAATACCAATAAAGAATCCGATGGCCACTTCTGTTGGGGAGATCAACAAAGTGGAAGAAACTCTCAAAAAATCCTCTCATTCCTCAAATCTTTTGTAAAAGCTTTTGGCGCATTCGTGTATTGATCAACCATTTCACCCATGGAAGACTAAAATTGTGGATGAGAATAAATACAAATGTTAAAGATGCTGAATTCAAACTGAATTTTGCTAGATTACATATTAAATCCAAAAAATTGTAAGTAAATCATCTATATATATTAATATATATATATTGAACATATACAAAATTGTTTTTACGTAAGAAAGATGATTATATATGCAACTAAATAGACAGTGAACGAAATCTGCACAAGGATGCTTAAAAGCATTGTGACCAAACACAAAACTTACATGATCGATAACCAAAACAGCGTTTTCATAAAGGTCATAGATTTCTCTCGACAAATATTTTCGTCCTCGAAAATGTAGATGTTGTCACTCATCATGACATCAATGATACATTATCAATGGTGTTTTAGGGTTTCTGTGTAGTAAATTCTCTCAAACCAAACATAAAGTTCAGCGATCTGATACTAAAAGTGTGAAATCATGTCTTCCTCTGACGACATTCCTTCTTCTATGTTCTAATTATTTTTTTCTTTTTTTCTTTTTGCATTAGGTGTATTAGGAAGTGTTTGGTGTGTTTTGAGGACTCTTTGGCTGCTCATGGTTCTGGTCTGGAATATGATGTGGAGTGTCCTATTGTGGATTTGCATGAAGTGTTGGGTAGAGATCAACTTCGTTCAAATGCCAAGAGTCTCTTGAACTTCGTGAAGAATCATATTTTTGAGTTGTATGCAAGCACTTTCTCCCATAATGATAATTATTCGATGCAGGATGTTAGATCCAACATTTCTCATAGAAAATGATATCCAGGAGTGTAGACTACTCGTTAACCGGGTCATTATGGAAGGCTATGATTGTGACTCCTCCACACATGAGGAAGCCACATCTCAAGAGGATGATTAAACTTCGGTTTTGTGCAAAATAATCCGTGAACTAAATTGTTTTTGCAAATCTAATTCTTAATTTAATTATGTGCAAATTAAACTCATGAACTCAAAAATCACCTGCTAAACCGGACTTACTTATATCATCGTGGCAACGTTAACTTTTTTTACATAAGATAAAAACAATGTGTTTTGTTTGAGACTAAAAACAGCACACAGTTTCCATTACACAAAAAAAAAAATACTACACATATTTCTAAAATATGAGACCCAAATTGATTTAGGGTTATAAATTTTGATTATTGTAAAAAATTGAAGTACACAGAAAAAAGGGAAATATAGTAACAAATACCCTCCAATAACTTCTAAATTAAAAAATAGAATTTGACACTTTTTCTTTATCTTGTTCACATTCAAAATGATAATTTTGCCATTTCTCACGTTGTTACTTAATTTGTTATATTTGGTAACAATGCGTTAAAAAATACAATATTATACACAAATATTATCGCTAATAATATTAGTTAGCATGATAACATTATCGTTAGTTAGCATGAGTTAGCGTGTTAATTAAAAAGTTATATGTTGTTACTTAATTTGTTATCTTTGACAACAAACTAACAAATACAATATTATCGCTAACAATATTAAGTTATTGTGCTAACTGATATTGTTAGCGATAATATTAAGTTATTTTTGGCACGATAATATGAGTTAGCGTGCTAATTAAAAAGTTATATGAAATATTATCATTAACAATATATTATTGTTATACTAGATAATTGAATTAACTCGATTACCATCATTGTTGTAGTCATTATTATCATCAGTTTACTCAATGATATTTTTAATAATTATTTGAGATAGAAAAAATACATTTTGTTTAAAATTTGTTTATCTCTCCTAGCTTACCTAATTTTAAAATATTCACTCATATTTTCTAATTTTCATATTAAATTCTCCAAAAAAAACAAAGTTTATCGTCGTATATCAGCTTCTTTGATTCTTTTCCAATCTTCATCTTCTTATTAGACATTTAAAATACATAAGTAATTCTTTGATTTCTGATTCCTACTTTCGTAAATTCTTATCCAATTGGTTGAATTCGAATTTGAGTTCCAAATTTTTTGGGTTTTCAATCAATTTTCTGGGTTTGAAATGCATAGATTCAGGGTTTTTTCCTTGAGTGTTTATCACTAGAAAAGTTGCAGAGAAACTGACGATCAACACTAATAGCTATTTTCGCTTCATTGACCCACCAATTGTTCGATCAAATGCCGTGTAGATATTGAAACTCTAAACTCATGATTTCTGCGTCTGGATTGAATTTTTGTTAAACTTGAAGAAAACACGATGGGTGAGTATTTCGTAAAGCCCATGTCCATTAGAAAACAAATGCAAAAGCCCAATAACAGCCCAAGAAACTTGGTGAAGATAAGAAATTTCACGGTCTTCTGTTTGGTATTTATTATTTAATATCGTTGGTTCCAGATCTGGATTGTCTTCTTCGTTTGTCACAATGCTATAAATTTTGGGGATTTTAGGGGTTTGAACTTTGAATTGTGTGTTAGCGATGGCGGACGGTTATTCCCGGGGAGGTTATTACCCCTTCTACGTGGGTGTATACAAGCTTGTGGATGATCCTTCAACGGATTCGATAATCTCATGGAGCAAAAGCAACAAGAGCTTTGTCATTTGGAATCCGGAAGAGCTATTTCGCAGGAAGCTTCTTTGGAAATTCTGTTTCACCGAGATGTCACATTTCATCAGGGAGCTTGACACTTGTGTAAGTTTTTGTTTATTGCAATATTATCGATCTCCGTGTTTAGAATCGTCTCTTCTTCTCTCTATCTAATCTCTGTGATGCAGTTTTTAAAAGAATCTTAGTTTGCTCTCTATCTCTATGGTAGGGATTTGAAAGAAATAAGGAGTCTCAACATTTGGAATATGGGCATAAGAAATACTTTGTGAGAGGTCAACCTGAGCTTTTGAAGACGATGCATTCCAAAACTGCCATGGCTAGGATGAAGCGAAGATCTAAAGAAAAGAAAGCTAAAGCGGAAGTAGAGAAATGCATGAATGATTTACAAATTAAATGATCATCAGTTTGTTCCTTAAGTGGCTTTGTTGAAATTATGATGCAATTTGGCGTTTTCAAGAAACGATGCATGTTTTCTATATCTTATTACATCCGATACCGTTGCCACTGTATATAAAATATTCATGATCGACCTGTCTCTTGAAAGGGCAGAGATAGCTATAGACCGAGTGAGAGTACAAAGATCAACATTCGTTTGAATGAAAGCTTCATCTTTTGAAGGCTATAATGAATGTGCCATCAACATCTTTTTACAAACAAGACCATCGCTTCTTCATTTACTTTCTGGCTTATTCAGTTGTTTTCTTGAGCCAAATAATTGGCATGCAGAAGGACGCCTCTTCTCTTCCGTGTTAATGGTCATCGTCAGCCCACTCTAGCACCTACAAATACGGTAATTAGAGAGTCGATAATGAACAAGCTTGATTGATAGAGAGAGACAAGAGTTACAACACAAGATGACAAGACTTACCAAATGTGGCGTCCGTAGAAATGGGTGCTTGCCAACGCTTTTTTAGCGTTTGCAGCTTCTTGCTTTGTCTCATATTCAACAAAGGCATAACCTACGTTCTGTCCGATATTCCTCTTTGGAAGCCTAAGACCCTTGATCTGCATAAACAAAGAAACATGAATGTGCTTTCATGTTTCTGACAATGATAATACAAAACCATCTTGTTTGCATCTTTGTATAATAGGCAAGTCTGATGAGGCAGCTTGGTTTAACAAGAAGCACTTAAGTTAAAGAAAGAAGATGTACAAGACAAAAAGGAAAAGGACAAATTAAACCACTAAGCCCCAGAGCAAAAACCATTATATATATCTTCAAAACAAGAAAAACATACAGTACGAGGTCGCATGAATCAACTATCCCAAGCCTTGGTAATTCCACCAGCTTCAGATGCCTTTCTTTGTTCCTCCCTCTTTTGCTTATACGTTCTCAAGATGGTTAATTAGAAGAGCCATTCCTGTTGGTAAAAGCCATGATAATAACAACTAATGAGATATTCTACTCCACAAAAATGTTACAGACTCAAACTTAGAAAGCGCACATGTATGTTTATCAGATGTTTCACGATGCTTGGCTGGCAAAACATGCACCAAACTTTCCAGGAACCCAAAATAATCATGTAACAAATAACATGTCCGGCTTTTTGAGCAATCATCTATAAGGTTAACGAATAACGAATAATCTAAGTAAGATTCAAACTAGTACGCAAGTGAAACAAAGTCTCAAGTGTAAGTGCAAACCTCAACAAATATTCGACGAAACGACTTATTGAACTACTAAATCACTTCTTAGCTGACTACGAAATCCAGTATAAGCAGAATGTATACTTGTACCATCCCTGCAACTGCAAAGCAAACTTAGTTTTTGTGAACCGTTAATAAGCTTAACGCCTTAACCTATTTTAGCAAAAAGCTATAGTCTATAGGTCAGTAACTACAACATTTTACAAAGTAACTTTAGTTTTTAATTACGTTCCGTTCCGTACAAGGAAACACGCAACCTTCGTGTTTTAATGGTACGCTTCATGTTGTTTTAATGGTGGTGGTCGACGTATTTGAAAAATGCATTTAAATGGAATGAAGGTCCAAATTTATTAAAAACAAAGTTAAAAAGGCAAAAAAAAGACCAATAGTAGTAGCCGAGCAAACTCTTTTTGTATATAAAAACGGATCTTTAGGGTTTTGTGTCTAAAAAGTTCTTCTCAATCAATAACTAACCACTGAAATGTCTACCAGCGATAGGTCTTCCTCTGACTACGCTTCTGATGCTACCTCCAAGTTAGATCCTGTGCTCATAAACCTGAAGGAGTTGACAGTGGAACTTACTGAAACATTTGGAGCAACGCTTGATGTGGGACTTAGATCGTTCATCATAAAAACGGTAAGTATATCATCTATTTATCTAATAAACACAATCATTTCTTTTTAAAAACACTAACTCAATTTTTTTTCCCTATTTTAGACTACATCAAAAGATGAGCTTATTACTTGCATTAAGTGCATTAGGAAATGCCTTGAACGTTTAGAGGATTCATTGGCTTCTCGTGCCAAAGTGCTGGAATATGATGTCGAGCGCCCTATCTTGGACTCACATGAAGATTTGGGAAAAGATCAACTTCGGGAAAATGCCAAGCTTCTCTTGGACTTCTTGAAGAACCATATCCTTGAGTTTTATGTGAGCTCTTTCTCCCCTGATGATACTTCTTCGATCAAGGATGCTAGGTCCAACTTTGATTTCATGAAAGATGATATTGACGTTTGTGCTCGACTCGTTGACCGAGTCATTACGGAAGGCTACGACTGCAACTCCTCCACAGCTGAGGAAGAGGAAGAGGAAGAGGAAGAAGAAGAGGAAGATTAAACTACTATATTTGAAGCCACTATCTATGTTTTCAGTGCTATGTGTTGTTTATGTTTTTAGCTTTTAGTGAGATGTTGAGACTAATTAGCTACTTGTTCAATTAACTACCTTTTATGTTGGATTTGTCATTTATGTTATGTGGTGTTATGGATTTATGTTACATTACCTTTTTTTTTTTAATCCTTATTTAAAAAACAGATCGTGAGATGTTAGCAACCGGAATTGGGGGACCAACATAAAAAGCTTATAAATGTCATTGTTATATTGTGATTTTGAGGTTTGAAGTCAGTTATGACTTATAACTTGGAATAAATTGGAAGGCTGGAAGCATATGCTCTTGTGGGGGTTTTATGTCAGACCAAAATTGTTTTTTATTATCCAAAAAGGTTGGATTCTTTATCAAAAAAAAAAAAAAAATGATCTATGAACACTAAAACGTATGTTACATTTGAAGAAAAAAAGAAAGCTTTCATCAACATCTGTTAGATGCCTTCACAATTTAGAAATTACAGTCAAGAGTTACCACTGTGGTAACAAGCGTATGTGGTCATGAGAATAAAAATATAAAATCAACCTTCTTCATCTTCTCACTCTAACCCATTCACCATTGAAGTAGATGTATATATCTGAATTCATAGGAATGATCAGTTTCCACTTCTCTTCTTAACCAAGTTCCCTGGAAGCTCGAGCCACTCTCCTATTCTCCATGTTGTATCTTCGTCTGGTCTCACATTCAGCTCCTCCATGTCTCGAAACACACCTGAAACAGAAAACCGAAAGAAACCAGGAGTAAAAATACCAAGTCATACTGCTTGCAAAGAGTGTTGGTTAGCTAAAAAGTAGAAAGACAATTGATCTAACTGGATAACTCTATCTTGAAGGTCATGGTGAACATACAAAGCTATCATCATCCTAGCGAACAAGCTTCTTGGAATGGATTATGCGTATGTGTGTGCAGAATCATTTTCCACAACGTTGCTGCCTCGTCCCTTTGACCCGTGTCAAATGCCAGTAAAAGTGTATCATATGTTCGCATTGTAGCCACCTGGGTTTTTCCACCAAACCAATCAACTCAAGATGCCATATTTAGCAAACCTAGCACTTGACATATATGAAGCCATGTTACTTACTTGAACAACACGATGCCGTTGGCTTCTCTTCCTTAAGATTTGCAGAGCCTTAGCTGCAGCAATAATGGCGAAATTCAATCTCCCAAGCTACCCATTTGTTCATTTAGGAATCCAGAGAGCTGCCAGTTGAGATTTATTAATCAACACTGATTACTTGATTATCATTTCAAAGTTTTCAACAAAAACATGTTTTAGAAGAGGTTTTGTTTTTTTCTGACTTACCCGTTCGGACAAGATTAAGCGCTTTCTGCCCGGATCCAGCAGAATCATTCTTCTTTCCAAAAATGATGCTTTTTCTTCCCCACTTCCTTAATTTACTTCCTACAATATCCACACATAAACGTTAATGGCAAATATGGAACAGACATAAGTTAATCTCAAAATCACTTCTTACCTAAAGGCATTCAAAAAAAATATTACAAACAGACCAATTCATAACGTTGTCTTGAAGCTCACATTCGTAAACATGAAGGACATTTTTTGACTGATATATTATGCGTCAGTTAGATGAAACATTACAAACAGACCAATTCAAATTTCAAGAGATGCATATGTAACTTTTCTTTTTGTCTACAAAATGGAACAGAAAAAAGATATTTGAACCCAACGAACAGAAATTAATCAGTATCTAACCTGAAACTTGCAAGATAGTACTCAACCTGTATATAGCCCCATGAGGCAAGAGTAAAATCAAATTTAGTTGTCTAAGCTACTCAAATATCTTTCAGCTCGGATGGCACAATACCACACAAAAAGGAAGAACATATAATGTTCATACCATCCACAGCTATCATCAACTGGACATACCTTACTTATATATCCGGATTGATTTTCAACCTGCTGCTTCAAGTTGACTCTTCTCACACCATTTCCTCCAACATCGCTCTTCTTTTTGTTGTGACCATGAAGTGTTTTTGGCTCAAGAATAACTCCAGGAGGCCACTCCAGATACAGGGGAGCATCTCTGCAATAACAGGGAAATGTGATGAAGCAGTGTTTGGTTTAACAATAAATAGCACGATATTAATCAACAAGGAGGGTTTTAGACAATTATCACTCTATTGTTCTTCCTGTCTAAGTTACTTATATAACGCTTGTATGTCATTCTCTTAATAAATAAAAATTCTCATCACCTTTCCATGTAGCATATTCTTCCAAATAAGTGACATTTTCTCCAGGTTTAGCAATCTTTTAAAGCCTTGCTTGTGGCGCTGATTTAAAACCTTTAAAACTGACTATTATAACATTTATTAAGAAAATACACATATTATCTGATTATCACAATCCAAGCAATAAAAAGCATGAAAATTCCTGCAACTGGAAGAATTAAAACTTCTGAAATAACGGAATACAGTGAAACTTATGTGTCCAAAAGAAGAAAACCTTGTCCTCAAATTTGATAATTGATTAAGGAACTTACTGATAATTGTTGCAACGAAAATACCCAGGACTTGGATTGAAGTTACAGAGCCCCATTACTTCACTTCCACTAACACAATCTGGTTAGTGAAGAACTGAAATTGAAATTTACATGGAATTGGACATTGTGACACTGGTAAAGTTTCGAAAATGGAGTCGTCGAAGATTAAGAGAAAAAAGGTTGCAACCTTTTTCTTTGAACTTAGAAAAAAAAATTATCCTCGCAGCTAGAACCAAAAAACCAAAAAAAAAACGGATTCTGGGTTTCACAGAATATCGATTTTTTTAGTTGACCCGAGGGCAAACTGGTTTACAAAAAACAAAATTACTAAACCGCCTAATAACCAGAAGCATTTTGGTGAGAAATCTGATAACCACATGTCTAATTGATCCCTACATAAAATGAGAACCGGTCCGGTCCGGTCAGGTTCTTTGGAATTTGGATAAACAGAGCAAGTATAAAAAGTTTGAAGTTAAGAGTATTGAAATGTTTCTAGAAACTCTGCAGAAATACATGTATANAAATTTAAAAAAAAAAAAAAAAAAAAAAAAAAAAAAACAAATAAATTAATAGAAGTAGATGAAGCCGCTACAGAGCAAAATTTCCAACCACAGTAGAGATTTATTACACACCATGATCAATACAAACTTATAATAGAGGAGGAGGGGATGGCTTATTCAACTGTTCTCCTTCTCTTTGGAGTATCGTTTTCTTGATCCAAATACTTAGCAGCAGAACGACGCCTCTTCTCTTCCATGCTAATGTCATCGTTAGCCCACTCCAGCACCTGCAAATACGGCCAATTAGATAATGAACAAGTTTGATTCACACACAGAGAGAGAGAGAGAGAGAGAGACAAGAGTTACAACACAAGACTTACCAAATGGCGTCCGTAGAAATGGGTGCTTGCCAATGCTTTTTTAGCGTTTGCAGCCTCTTGCTTTGTCACATATTCAACAAAAGCATAACCTGCAAACTGTCCGAAATTCCTCTTTGGAAGCCTAATACCCTTGATCTGCATACACAAAGTCAAAGTAACATGAATGTGCTTTCATGCTTCTTCTGACAATAATAATCCTAAACCATCTTGCTTGCACACAACTTCTTCTATCAATGTTACCTGTCCAAATGGACTGAAAAGCTGTCTTAGCTCTTTCTCTGTTGCCTCAAAAGCTACATTTTTCACATGCAACTTTTTAGAAGCTTTGACCTTGTCTGAGACTTTCCCAGCCGTGTCTCTCCGCTTGTTTTCACAGAATTTCAGCTTCAAAGCATGCCCATCCAGAGAAGTTCCCTGCAAATAACACAGAAAAAGTGTCACTGTAACTTCTTCCGATCCAATCAACTTTCAGTTTCAAAGAGACTTCAGCTATTTTATACCTGCACATCTCTGTAGACACTGGTCGCCGTCTCTATGGAGTCGAGTTCTACAAAACCATAACCGCTTGAAACATTCTTCCCATTCTTTACATGCTTTATTATCTGCTTATAATGGAAAACGAATGGATGCTTAAAACATGGCTCACGGTTAAGTGCACATCATTCATGGGTCAGCAATGAACAACAGCTTACCTTGACACTCAGAATCTTTCCCTGCTTCACCAGTTCAGTCAAATGCTTCTTCAAACCCTCATCAGTCGTCTTGAAGCTCAGATTCGTAACATGAAGGACATTTGACTGAAATATAATGCATCATGTAAAGTGAACGTTACAAACAGACCAATTCAAAAGATACATATGTAACTTTTTATTTCTACAAAATGGATCAGAAAACTGATATTTCAAGAAATATTCAATACCTAACCTGAAACTTGCAAGATAATACTAAACCCATATGCAGCCCCACGGGGTAAGACTAAAATCAAATTTAGTTTCCTTAGCTAATCAAGATTTACTCCACTCATCTTTCAGTTCAGATAAAACATAAGATTTCATCGTCCACAGCTATCATAACTGGACATACCTCAGTTATATACGGGTCGATTTCAACCTGCTGCTCCAAGTTGACTTTTCTCACATCATTGACTCCATCATCACTCTCCTGTTCTTTGTTATCGGGAAGTGTCTTCGGCTCAAGAATGTTTCCAGGAGCCCACTCCAGATACAGGGGAGCATCTCTGTAACAAAAGGGAAATGTGATGAGGCAGTTTGGTTTAACTTTAGCACGATCATTTATCTTCAAGAAGCACTTTACGGAAAGAAAGAGGATTTCAAACAACTAGCATTCCATTCTTCTTCCCGACTTGGTTATTAAAAACATCAAAGTTAATGTTGAAGCTTACTTGTAACGCTTGTAAGCCATTCCCTTAATAGCTGCACGTGCCTCAGCCGGTTCAAGGAAAACAACCTGTAGTTCAAGCAAGGGAAGGTTAGAGAACAATCAACCACCTGTCGAAGATACTGAAGTAGAACACAGAGAAAGAGAAAAAAAAATACCAAAGCCAACGTCTTCGTCGGAGGGAGAACAATTTTGTCTAGACTCCCAAACTTTCCAAACATTTGTGCCAGTTCCTTTTCAGTGGAAGCAAATGGCAAATTCTTAACTAAGAGAATATGTTTGCTTCGGTTCTTCTCATCACCTTCTCCTGAAGCAAATTCTTCCAGAGATGTGACATTTACTCCAGCTTTAGCCAGGGCTTCTTTGGTCTCCGCAATCACTTTTGTTTCTCCCAAGGCAAGGCGTACAGCAGGATCTTCAGATTCACGGTCAAGAAACTCACTCTTGCTTACGCCATACACCCTGACTATGTTCTCTAAAATCTACAACACAAAAAAAAAAAAAAAAAAAAAAAGAAACAATGAAGCAAAGCAACAAGCCAGATTTATTTAACATTAAAGGATGCATTCTTGAAACACAGAAAAACGTACCGTATCATTTCGCATGAATAAACTATTCCAACCCTTTGTATTTCCACTGGCTTCAGACGCCTTTCTTTGTTCCTCCCTCTTTTGCTTGAACGTTTTTGGCAAATTAGAAGTATCATTCCTGTTGGAAAAAATGGGCCATGTTAGTTTCTGGATCACAAAAGATATTACAAGTTTGAAGACCAAAACTTAGAAAAGACCAGGCCACTGACACTTGTTTATCAGACGTCTCACGGTGCTTGGCTGGCAAAATATGCAGCAGCCGCCCCTGGAAAGTTGAGTTATCTAATTCCTCCATTGCCCTGCACCACCATCCAAACGATTTTCAAACCTCAACTAAAAACCAACATAAAGCAGGCAGCTACGTTTTGGCATGAATAACATACCTTGCTGCACATTCCGGAATCAGGTAAAGGATGTAGGCAACTCCTTTGGACCTTTTTGTCTCCTTGTCAAGAACAAGATGGACCTCTTTTACCTCGCCGAATTTGCTAAAATGTTCCATAAGCTCTTCCTCTCTGTTGCATGAGTTCATTGACAGCAATCAGAGATGTATAAGATGAATAATAGAAGGATAAACAAGATAAGCAGAAGGACAATCCAGTACGTTGAAGTGTAAGGCAGGTTGCGGACGAAAAGACGACCAGTGTCAAGAACATCATCACTGTCAGCTTTCGATTCTTGAGCCACCTTGCCATCAGCTTCTACCTCCATAGCATCGTCATCGTCATCGTCATCTTTATCCAATCCGCCAGCTTCATCATCTCCATCAATGGGAAAAACACGAACATCCGCATCATGACCACCTGCGTCAGCTTCATCTTCATCTTCGTCATCGTCACTATCAGCTTCGCTATCGCTCTCCGAATCCGACAGGTTTTCCTTTATCCTACTCTTGAAGTATTCCATATCAGAAACATCATCAGTGGGAGCAACGACTTTCTTCTTTTTAGCTTCCTCAGTCTCAGCACCATCGGAAACCACCGGCGCATCCGCTTTCTTCACCGGGGCCTTCTCTTTGCGAGCTACTTCAGCGGTAGGAGCAATGGCCACGTCATTGGACCAGATTTTCGATATGCCCCTCTGCATAACTTCAAAAAACTCTGGGAGCAAAGGATCATCAGCCTCTGGTTTCTTCTTTCTGTCTGTTTTGCAAGACTTATCACTGTTTTCACTAGCTTTCCCTTCTTTCTTGAGTGAATGGCGACTCCACGGGCGGGGAGCGTTCTCATCTCCGACTTTATAAGCAATCTATAGGTTAGAATCTAAATCAGATTCAAATGAAAACACAAGTGAAAAGTGAAAACAGAGTCTCGAGATGGAAGTGCAAAACCTCAACATAAATCCGAGAAGTATCAAGATAAGACATGTTGAAATACTTGATAGCTTCTTGGGCTTCATGTTCAGTACGATATCCAATGAAAGCGAACTGTCTGTTTGTGCCTTCCCTGCCAAAGCAAAAACGATAGTGATTTCAATTCAAGCAATAAACAAAGCACGCAAAATTTGTTGTCTCGATTTGAATAGAGTAAGAAGGTACTTGGAAAGCATCAATTTCGCGTCTGTGATTTCTCCTTTCTGTGAAAAGACATCTCTAAGCCGAGCCTCTGATATTTTTTTGGGCAAATTCTTCACGATTATTCTCGACCTGGAATTTTTGAAAAGAAGACAGTTTTCTTACATTGATTGACTTCTGCGAACCCCTCAGTTAAAAAAACTGTTTCTGGGAAACCAATACTTACATTCTTTGGGTTTACAATGAAAGAGCTCGTTCTGGGAGCTGTAGACTCCAAATAGACCTCGAAGATATGAATTATAAGTGAAGAAGAAGATGACTTTTATGCTGTTACCACGTTTCTGGAGAGTCTTATATTGTGTCGGAACTGTATGACCAATTTAATCTGCCGCCGTCGACGAGAGAGGGAAGAAGAAGATGATGCAGAGAGAGGGTTTTTAGGTCTTTTGTTGTTCCGTTTTACGTTTTAGGTCGGCGGCTTTCATGATTTTTGTTTTTTGGTGGAGGAAAAAAAACAAACCGAACTCTAAATTTGAACCGAATTTGAAATCACCCGAACCGTTTTCAGTGTTACTCTTAACAATCGATTTTGCTCTTAATTTAAAAGCTAATCCGCCTGAATTTGTAGCTAACCGGTTTGGTCACCAAGCTAACCGATATACAAAGAAATTGGAACATTCTGTTTCCCATCATTTTATCAAAATTTTTGACAAATTACCTACCTAACAAAAACACTAAACTGACAAAAACAATTGATCATTCTGTTTCCTATTATCAAAAAATTTGACAAGGCTCTAAATAAATCGGCAAAAAAGTATCCAATAGGGTCTTTCCCTTCCCTATATATATTACAAAGAGAATGCAAACAAAGATCAAAACTATAGACTTCCTAGCCTATGGGGAGGTTTCTGATGGATGGAGGAAACCTGATTTAGTTTCTCAACCGTTGGATTTTGTATTACAAATGCCAAACAAGAAAAATTAACAGAGCTCGTTTCGCAACATGGCTGGAACTCAATGTTTGCCAAATGTCTCTCATAGACCCCATTGAGAAGGTAAATAAAAACAAAGAGATCATTTACCTCTCCTGGGAAAGTCTTCTTGGCTCTCGGTCACCATGGCTATGACTACTTCCTCCTCGGCTTGTCTTGTGACCTTCTTCTACAGTCTCACTGTTGTTGCTGTTGTGTCGCCTCTTTCCTTCTCCCAGCTGTTTTTCACAAGGGCTTCCCATTTTCCTCTTCCGGCTAGGCACTGTTGAAGAAACATCATCAACCATTTCACCTTCCTCGGTGTTCCCCACCAAGTTGTTTCCATCAAGAATCTCCCCGTGCTCTGTGCCCATATTATTGATGTTGGAGTTCTTCTTTTGGCTATCTTTGTCATCCCCAACAGCTAATTCCACTTCTTCCAGTTCTCTTTCGATCAAATCATCCTCATCCATCAAATCCTTTTTCCTCGCCTTTTCACCTTGGAACTTCTTAGCCTCTAGTTTAGCCTTGACCTTATCCCTAAGCAGTTTTATGTCTTTCGGCGATTGGCTGACTGGGACATCACCTGAATTCACATTTCTAGATTTATCAAGAGTATCATCTGGAAGATGTGCAGCTATTCTCTCTGTTTTGTCCTTCCCAGGTGCCTCAACTCCAGGTCTAGACTTATGGGCTGGAGGATTTTCAGTATGCTCGGTAATGACACTACCTGCCTCACCACTCCCATTATCATTGCTCTGGTTCTGTGTAGCTTTTGACGATCCCCCATGATTATCAGAATTTGAATGTTCATGAGCTGGACGCGCTGATATTGGCCTAGAACCAACGTGATGAGCTGATCCTCCACCTACACTACTTTCGACTTCGCTTACATGAGATGCAGGAACACGGTTTTGCTCATAGAGCTCAAGCATTTGGTTGCTCACATCTGAAGTATACAAAAGGCAGAAGCAATTAGCATCATATCCAGAGAAAAACGCAATGAAAGTCAAAACAGAAAAAGTGCAAAAAAGTCTCATAAATTTAGTTCCATGATAAAGATAGTAATCTAACCCTCCAGTTGTCGAGGCGTGACATCAAATTCTTGCCACCACACCTTCTCTCCTTCTGATGGCAATTTAACTTTAAGGAACTTGGCAGCAAGAAAAATTGCACCAGCCGCAATGTGGTGAGGCTTAAATTGCAGACAGAGTGACGTTCGCAGACTGCAAGCATCTTTTCATTGAATGAAGACGGAAATACATGGTAGATAGATCTATCTGAAGCTTTTGAAAACAGAGTTTAACGTACCCATCGTTAACAAAATTCCATGCAACTTGGGCCAGAGCATTCTGTGCAACCTTAAATTTCTTTATTGCTTCTACAAGAGGCTTATAAGGATGATGAACATTGAAGTCAAACCCCAATGTAGAAAGTACAACCTTTTCTCCACTTAGTACAAGCTCTTTTTGTTGCTCATATACTTCCTGCAAAAGGGAAATAAGTTCAGTGTACTGTACATAGAAGAGAAGTAATAGCTAAGGTGACCAGCACAGATAAGAGATTCAACGAAAAGCAAAGTAACAGGAAAGGATTGTTCAAAAACAACGAACAAGCACAACCTTGACGTTATTACAAAATTAATGTCACTGAAAATTAATGCCAAAAGTGCATATTCACTTATTACTAACTAAACAGGAAGCAAGGGAGTAGAGAAGGCTTAGTTGTACCTTTTGCTTGATTTTCTGTGCAGTAGCAGGATCCTTTTTGTGAATTATCTCATAGGAGACAACGATAACATCTTTTAATGGCCTTGGAGTTTCTTCCACTTTTCCAGCAAGGAACATGCAGACTGTAGCAATCGTCTGGGTGTGGAGGGAGAACAACATGGAAGAACGGCAGGGCTTAGTAATAATCTTACTAGTGTTATGCTAGAAGGATAATTTGGTACACAGAACTATATGCATTATCACCAAATAGACTAAAAGAACGGTTAACAATATATTGATGACAGTTATCTTTGAAAGAAATCAGATGGAGGCACTAAATATAAACGGACGCCAAAGAGCCATTTTAACGCTCCAAATTCATGCAAACAACACTCCAGCAGACTGACTTGAATAACAAAAATAGGGTTGTATCTCTAAAGCAATTAACTAGATCACATGCAAAAAGAATAGTATATACTTACCCTTCTGTCATTCCTAGCATGTGACTGGCGAATGAAGAATCGATGGCAGAAGATTATTGCTGTAGCTATCGTAACCTGAGGACTGTATTAGGAAACTATATTAGTCGGATTCACTGAGAGAGCCAAAAGCGAAAGCTTAAAGCGCAGATGAAACTATGTCTACATGAAGAATGATTCAGACAAAGTATTGTGTTACTGCTAACCACTATAAACTAAATTGTGCAAAGCCATTAAAAGTCTATTGAGCTACATAACCCAAGGGGGACCCACCAGTTCCCATTTTTGTTGCCAATAACTCTAACTAGATTATGCATTCCCAAAAATGACCTCTACCACATCAAATTCTACGAAATTCGGAATTCCGATCATACAAAACCTACATGTAAAGGGATCTCTATAATTTGGAACCAAACTAGAGGCAAATCTTATGGTTGGAGGAACTATCATGACCTAGACCAAGCTCCCAAGAAGTAATCAAACTAAAATAAAAAATGCACATTCCAAAGTATAGAGCTGAAATAAATAGTTGAGAGCATTATACTTACACTTTTAATCTCATGCCCAAGTCCTGCAAAAATGTACAGTACGACTTTCGGAGGTATGTTTCCTTCTTCAAATCAATACTATCCAACCTTGACGGTGAACCTTCTTCTATTTCTTTCCTTCCAAAATACCACCGGGAAGACTCGTCCTGGTTCTCATGAGAACTCCTCGAGTACGATGAAATGCCACTCTCACTGTATGAACATTCCCCAGCTAATACTCCAGCCATTGCTATCTTCTTCAAATCCGAATCTATCAAAAAGCAGAACAATTGCAACAAATGCGTCACTACATACAGTAAATTAGAAAAGGTAAAAAAATATGAGATGTGTAAGAAATACTAGTTTGCTTCTCCATGAGCTGAGTGCTGAGATTTATACCTGCTCAAGTTGTCTTCCGAGCAACTGAAGTATGAAACTAGCTTAGAGGATCTCAATTCCGCGTAAAAATCTATATTTGAATGAGAAAGGTAAGCTCTTTAGGAAATTGAAAACCAGTTATCGAGAAAATATAACTTGCCCAGCTAATTAGAAAAGAAAAAAAAACGAGCTCATTAGATATAATCAAGCAATTCGCCATGGAAATTCAATCCTTCATCGAGGGGTCAGATCAAAACCCAAAATTACGAGGAAAAATTTAAGTGGGCAGGTTCTAGGAAGGAAAAAAAAAGTAAAGCAGATCCGAAAGATGCAAACGTTCGTCAAAATCCACAAGAAAACCAACGGAAAATATGAAAACCTAATCGAAGCAAATGAAATTAATGTCGATGCTTACGCAGCAGTTTAATCGCTTAATCGCTTCTTCGGTCGCGAATTGAAGAGGGAGCTAACGCGTAGAACAGCTGCGTTCGTCAAACCCTAACCCTAGAGAATCGCGAGAAATTGAAGAATGAGGAAGAAAGGGGAAAAAATAGGATTTTCAACGAATATCCCGATTTACAAGTGATATATGACCCCCAAGTCGGAGACTTAACTCCTTCCGTCAAAACATTTGGGGAAAAAGTATAAAACTTTCGAGAGTTGAGGGACGAAGAAAATGGAAATATTAGTTAGTGGAAGTAAGATTTCTTTCCTTTTTTTTGTTTTTCTTTTTAAATTGGAAAAGTGACAAAATTGGCTCACTATATTGATTCTAGAAGGCCAAACTCCAAAAACCAAACTTGAACCTGGATAAGAGAATCCTAACTCTCGCTTCTTTATATTCCAATACGTACAAAGGACACATTTTTAACCCAAAAAAGTGGATATTTCATATTGAAGATGATAGGAGAAAAACTTCCCTTGTTCCACTGTACGTTTCCTAGTCTAGATGCAAAATATTCATATATCACAATCACAAAAGATACAATAAGAAGTCCCTAAAAGCACTGATTGTTCAACTTCTAAATTGTCATACTTCTTATCTCACACCTCAATTCCACTACTTGTTGCCTCTGCAAAATCTTCTGTCTTCAGCTTCTTAAAAACCCTCTCTTCTACTTTTCCATCAGAGTTTGAAATTCCTCTAACAGATTCTTCATCCTTCTCTTGCGACTCCGTACCCTCTCTTTTCACTCTATCTTCTCCTTCTTGATTTGCCACATTTGCACAGTTAAAACTGCCCATTCCTTGAAAACTACAACCAGCACTAACGGTTTGTGAAGAATCTCTCCCACAGGAAGGAGCGCCATTTGTGTGCTCGTTTGTTGCTTGCGGTGTTTTCTCTTCCTCTGTTGGTGTTTTCTCTCTCTCGGTTGCCTTAAAAGTCTCACGGCAATTTCGACATAGCACGTTCTTGTTAAGGAAAAAAACCCTCACATACTCATCTTCTGTCCTGCATTTGTTACACATCGTCCAAAAGGTACTGACTTTCGTAGTGGGCTTATTGCTTCTACCTCTACCATTTCTAGATCCATTAGAACTTGGCTGGTTTGGTGGTTGTTGCTTCTGCTGGTCTGGTGGTTGTTTAGGCTGGTTTGGAGATTGTTTCGGCTGGTTTGGTGGTTGTTTCTGCTGGTTTGGTGGTGGTTTCGGCTGGTTTTGTGGTGGTGGTTTCGGCTGGTTTTGTGGTGGTGGTTTCGGCTGGTTTTGTGATGGTGGTTTCTGCTGATTTGGTGGTGGTTTCTGATGCTTTGCCGGTGGTTTCTGCTTCCGACTCTTTTTCGGTTTAACTTCTCTCGACTTCCTCTTTTGATCAAAAGCAATTCTCTTTACCTTATCAGACAATAGAGACCAAGCTTCTAAAACCAGCTTAAACGCACCTTCTGCGCCTTCAAACTTGTTCTTATCTGGATGAAGCAAAAGAGCCAACTTCTTGTACTGTTTCTTCACCGCATCATCATCAGCCAATGGATCAACACCAAGAATTGCATACCAATCAGACTCTCCTCCGCTGAGTTTGTTTCCTGCCGAGATATAAACATCGATCAGCATCAACACTTGTTTCAGACCATCGATCTTCGGGTACAAATTCTGAGCCTTTTCAGCAAATTTCTTGGCCCCGTTGTAATCATTTTCCGCAACTTTCTTCTTGGCAATATCCATTGCCTTTATAGCTTCATCCTTGTTGCACTCCATGTCTTTGTAGAGTAAAGGAATCCTTCAAATGATTCCGCACCTGGCAAACAAAGAACCAAAAGGGGGGAAAAAAAAAGATTCACAAGAAGTCAAGATTATAAAACAGAAGCAAAGCCATACATGCAAAATCACCAAGTTGAAAGAACAAGTCTTTTAGCTACAAAATTTCTTAAGTTACAAAATCACAAACAGACTATGAATATAAACGGACAAGGGATAATACAAAACCCAAGAAACGAAGAATTCGTTTGAAAATCTTAATTCCAACAATGTAAATCACTAAACCCACAACTAGCCCTTCATTTCTGAAGTCACTGTATCTAAAGGGACAAAATTTCACACAGATTTACAGAAATCTATAAGGATATAAAAAAACCAAACGATAAGAAGAATCTCCGTGAAGTCTCATGCAAAGCAAAAATCATCTTACCACGGAGAGATTTTGATGGGAGAGCCACTAATTAACCCCCGCAACAATTTAGTTAGGGTTATGCGTCTGTTTCAGTAAACATCAAAAGGAGGCTGCGACAAGCGCGATTTGACCGATTCCAAATACGATTGAAACAAATTTCATTATCGATCACTTAAAACCCTAGAGAAGCGATTGACGACGAAGGAAGAAGAAAAGGGAAATAAGACTTACAGCGAAGCGAGTCCAGGAAGTAGGAGAATAGTTTCAATTTCGTAAAAGACATTTGGGGCAAAAGTAAAATAGTTTAGGACTTGAGGGACGGAAAAATAAAGTATTAGTTATTTCTTCGTCTTTTTCCCTCCCTCCTTTTCCCGCGGTTTTCTTTTCTTCTCTCTCTTTGCATTTTTCCATCGCCCTTCAGAAATCCAATATTTTGTTTTCCTTCTAGTTTCAGTTCATCTCAATTAAAACTATATTTTGTTTTCTTAACCAAAGATATGTAACGTAAATTATCTCTTGTAATGTTTCTATTAATTGTAGAATTCTTTATAAGTTTAATAATAATTTAGTAATGTAGATAATCATCATATCAGTTAATATAATGTTAATATTTTCCACACCACTGTTTTCAACTCTCTACCTTGGAGTTTCTCAGACACTTTTATTTATCATATTTATGGGTGCAATGAACTAGTGAATCCCCATTTGCCAAATCCTTCTGAAGCCAAAACAAATGTAGACCAGTTGCATTAGCAACTTGGATGAATCTGCAATCTTATAGAGAGAAACTTAACTTGACAAGACGTAATTATATCAGCACTACTAAATAGTAAATACCAATCATGAAAAGTGAGAAGAGGTGATGCAACATTCACCATTACCTTATTTTAAATGACTTCATAACATTCTTTTTCTCTTATTCATGCATGATTCACGAGGTCATCATTGGTTCTACACGGTTCTATCAAACACCATAATGCTACTTATTGGTTCCAAAATCAAGGTTTCCTATTGTGATCCTATTTGCTGACAAAGTGTTCGCCTTTCCACCTGGTACGATGAGTTATTTCAGATTCTTGTAAGATAAAAGACACAAGACAAAAATACTATACTCTCATTGATGGAGCTGGCTAATGGCTATTGAGTGAAACGATCTGCTTTTGATGGCCTGAAGCTGGCTGTTTCATCTCATCCGGAAACAGATGGGCCCTTATCACCAACTTGGATGTTGCTTCAGACATAGATCCTTCAACTTGAATCTACCTGTCCTAACACACACACACTAGAACACTAAACTTATAAGCAATCTGTTTAAAGCGAAAGGAGATTGACTTTCTCGGTTCTTATCTTTAAGGTGAAACTTAATGATCTCAAGAGCTCCCTCTCTCTTCGCAGAACCATTGACAGAGTTCCCAAGTACCAAGATTTAACTGATCCTTCCATTGGCAACATTTGAAGATAAAGGAAAAACTTTTTAAGAATTAAGACAAGAAACAAAGAAAAGCATTAGTTAGCAAAATGTCATACTCATACGGTCATACCATTGGTGATAAATGGATCCACTTGGATCAAGTACCTTCATCAAAGAATAAAAACATGACCAAACAGAAAAAAAGTTCCATGAAAATGTATAAAAAATATGTGATCGTCTTACTTCTTATTCCTCATCCTCGAAGATATTCACTTCCACCGGCTTCTTGGAAAGCCTCTCTTCTGCTCCATGAGTTGAGTTGGCTTCGTTAGTAGCCTCTGAGCTATCAGATGCTGAAGTTGAGGAAGAAGAAGTATCGCTTGTCCTTTTGCTTCTTTTTTGAGATTTGGCACTCGGATGTTCTTCTTGCTGGTAAGGTGGTGAGAATCTGAAGACTGGTCTCCCATCAACGTCCTTCTCTGGAAGGATCTCTTCCGCAACATAATCTCGGTGGCAGTTTGGACAAGATATGGTCTTGTTTAGATTATTAAACCTCCCAAGCATACAATAGATCTTGCATACATTGCACCTTGTACAAAAGGTATCAACGCTTTCTTCAGTAGAAGAATCTGGCTCTTGTGGCTTTGACGGTGTCTTCTGCTTATTCCAACTATCTTTTTGTTTACCTTCTCTTGATTTCCTCTTATTATCAAAAGCAGTTCTCATAAACTTATCAGATAACACAGACAAGGCGTTTTGAATAAGCTTAAACGCCTCTTCCGCGCCATGAAACTTGTTCTTGTCCGGATGAACCAAAAGAGCTAACTTCCTGTACTGTTTCTTCACTTCTTCATCATCAGCTGAAGGATCTACGCAGAGAACTCCATACCAATCAGTTTCTCCTCCTCCTCCATTGATCTTGTTTGATGCAGAGATTAAAACATGGATGGTCATCGACATTTTTTCCAAACCATCAAGTTTTGGATGCAAATTCTGAGCCTTGATAACAAATCTCTTGGCTCCAACGTAATCATTCTCTGAAATTTTCTTCTCAGCAATATCCCTTGCTTTTCTAGCTTCATCCTTATTACTTTCCATGTCGTTGAGAGGGTTTAACTTAGATTTCCCAATATCTGTGTTCCTATATAATATTCCGAGATACTTGTACCACACCAATCAGATACAAGTTTGCACAGTCGGTGAGCCTAACAAAACCTATAAAAGATGAAGAAACTTGGGAGAATCTCGTGCCAAGCAAAAACGTCGTATCGATAAGTAAATATTTCGAATGAGTGGTTCCCAAGTAAATAGCCCTGAAACCCTAGAGACGATGGGAGAGGATGAAGAAGAGAGAAAGGGACATTAAAATAAGGGACTCGTGTTTATATAAGTGATTTTCTGTATTTTCCTTGTACAAAAAGGAAACAGATTTCCTATATTATTATTAATGTATTTATTGGAGTAATAAGATTTGTTACCTAAACAAGTTTCAGAATATCTTTTTCACATTAAAGAGTAGGCGTGGGCAATCATTTAAATATCCGATTCCCATTATTTTTAGGAGATCATCATTAGTTTACTTGTTTGATTTGATTCTCTTGGTCTTCTCTCCATGCCTAAGTTCTAACATGTTACACACCAATACAACTTAATTTATTCCATTTTTGGATAAAAATCTTGGTTATGTTGTTAGGCGTGTAACGTTGCTCCAAAAGAATGGTCCAACTTAATGATGTGTGATGCTATATAGTGGCCTATGAGGGTGAGAGTGGCTTTGGATCTTGCACAAACACTCGAGTATTGCAAAGAAAAGGTTACACTGTGTACCACGGGCTTAATATATGCTCTTAACAGTTCTTCTCAATCGAGCTGATACCACTTTCTTATTGTGATTAAATATCATATTTCTCTTTATTCCTCAATTTGCAAGCCTTACTATTTCACAGACAAACATTGAACTTTGTACCAAGCAGATTCTTTTAGGAGTCTTACAAGAGGATGGATAGACACTAGACAGAGTTTCAAATAGAAGTTAAGCGTCTGCAAACGGTAAAGAATAATGTTTTTGAGTAGTAATAGCTAAAATATGTATACTTTTTATGTAGGGAGAAAATCTGTGCGGATAATCACCTAGTAAAGATAAATGGGATATGAATGAAAAAGAAATGAATAAATTGAATCCATGCATTGCACCCATAGATTCTTCAACTTCTCCACCTACAAAAACTAGATGAATTTGATCTAAAAACTACTGATTGATTAGCTCTGCAGCTAATCTCTTGATGAATCTACATGTCCTTGTACATGCTCAGTAGCACCCACTCTCTTAGCAGAACCATAGACAGAGTCCTAACAGATTTTGTAGTCTAACGAAAAGCTTTGAAGAATTGGTGATAACTCGTGTAACCACTTTTATTTTATCTAATCTGATAAAAAACATATTACAAAAATGTTACCTGAAACAAAAGGTAAAGAAGAAGCAAATTTCTTTCACATTTGGCTCTTGAAAAGCTTCTGTGCGTCTAGGGTAGAGTTTAGATTTCCTGCTGTCATCGGTTTCTTGAAAAGCCTCTGTGCTTCAAGAGTAGAGTTTGCATTTCTTGTTATTATCGGTTTCTTGAAAAGCCTCTGTGCTTCAAGAGTAGAGTTTGCATTTCTTGTTGTCATCGGTTTCTTGAAAACCCTCTCTGCTTCAGGATTAGAGAATGGATTTCCTGTTGTCATGGGTCTCTTGAAAAGCCTCTGTGCTTCAAGAGTAGAGTTCAGACTTTTTTTTGTCGTCGGCTTCTCTGCTTTCTTTCTTTCTTGTGGTTTCTTTGCGGAATCAGATGCTGAAGTTGTAGAAGAAGAAGAAGAAGAAGCATCACTGTTTCTTTTTTTGTTTGTTGCTTGAGAATTGTCTCTCGGCTGTTGTTGTTCTTGTTGCTGTTGTGGCTTTGCTTCTCTCTTTTTCGGTTTAACTTCGTGCGATTTCCTCTTCTGATCATACGCAGTTCTCTTGGCCTTGTCAGATAACAGAGACCAAGCAGCTACAACAAGCTTAAACGTGCCTTCCGCTCCACGAAACCTGTTCTTGTCCGGATGAAGCAGAAGTGCTAACTTCTTGTAACGTTTCTTCACTGTTTCGTCGTCAGCCGTAGGGTCTAATCCGAGGATTCCATACCAGTCTGAATCTCTTCCGATCTTCTTGTTCGATGCAGAGACGTAAACATCGATCATCATCGAAATTTGTTCCAAACCATCGAGCATTGGAAACAAACTCTGAGCCTTGTTAACGAATTTCTTCGCTCCGTTGTAATCATTCTCTGAAAGTTTCCTCTCTGCAATATCCATTGCTCTTATAGCTTCATCCTTATTGCATTCCATGTCGTCGAGAGATTATGTTTTTGCTCACTTCTCAATGTTCTGTTTCTATACGGTACTAAATCGCCTAAACCCACGATTTATCATACAGATCAAACAGCGTGAAGAACAACATTAGTGCGAACCAGAAACGGATCTAGATTTTGATGAAGACCAACTCTAACCTTGATAGACGAACGCAAGAAACTGAGGAAGAATCAGAGCGGATAATAAGAAGACGATACAATTAAAAAAGAGCAAAATTGATTTCTCTGAATTCGTAGATTGTGTGATTTTCGATTTCCTTTTTTTTCAAGCCCTAGCGTCTATTCACGCAACTTATTTTCTTTCTAAAATATTTTTAACATTGATGGAGGAAAAAGAAAAAAACAGGAAATTTTATAGCAGTGGGCCAGTAATGTTGTATTATTTATATTTAATGATAGAAACAACATATGGGCTAATCAAATTATTTGAAAGTCAAACTTTTTTTTTTGTCACTTTTCTATCGGTTTTGTATGTAAACGATCCATGAGAAATGTACAACAAGATTCACTACTATGTCTCCATCCAAATTCACTCCAATGGTACCATAATTCCATCCGTGATTGGAGTAAAACAATTGTGAGAAAGAAAAAAAAAAAAACAGAATCATAATGTATACAAAGATTCCAAATCATGAAAGGGTTACAAACTTATAACAATTCCAACTACAAAACAATGTTAAAATGTTTAAGAGAAGTTAAGACATTACACATTGACGATGAAGGACAAAAAAGGCAGGAATCTGCAAAGAAACAACACACTTGCACACTACCAAGAAAATGAAGTTAAAATAGAATGAGATGATGATGGGTGAAGGGACGAGAGGAGAGACTGTTATTATCGATTTTTTTAAACCCTTTACATTCTTAAATTTAGTGGAAAAGGAGAATGTTTGAAGTATTGGTCAAGTTTTGTGAAGCTAATGGCAAGAAGTGAGACATGTTTGAATCTAGCAAAGAATAAATAGTAAAGTAAAGTGTGAAACAAGCAAAATAATGGGATGTAAGCATGGTTTGAACGCCAAGAAATCGAAAGACATGTAGTGGAATCAAAAGACAAACGACTTAAGGACCAGTGGAAGGTCATCGATAGGTAAGGTCATTTATACAAGTAAGGTGATGCTACTTCAAAAGGAAATGGGAGTTTGATATAATGCTACTTTAAAGGAAAATGGGAGTGTGTGAGGAGGAAAAATTTCGCAAAACTTGTGAGAATTGTTCTAACTAGGATTTGTAAGAGCGCTAAAGGACATCACTTACATGGAGAGATCACTAGTAACAGGATGTAATTTCATGTTATTGAGGGAAGATCTATTGTTTGATACAAGGAGCCAAGGAGGTGTGAAACCCAAAGAAAAGGACACCCTATTGAAGTGATAGCCAGAGTTAGAGCCGGAGTTGGTTCAGGAGACATTGGAGTAAGTACAACTGCATAATTGGATATACTGAAAATGTGTACACTGTAATCACATGATGATAAAAAAGAGGAATGACTTGGAGTTTGATGTCGGAGATACGGTATACCTTAAAAGAACAAGGTTTTGAAATAAATAAGGTTTGGAAAACCTGTAAAACGATAAATTTGAAAGAGATTAAAATGCGATATTGGACAATTCAAGATCATTAAAGGAACCATGGCATTATCAAAATGGGTGGGCGTGCTCCCAAAATTATTGGAATTTCATAACATCTATTTCATATTTGGAACAAGGCAAGATGGTATATATGAAAATTGGATTTAATCTTAATGAATCCGCTAAAGTACTTAAAAGTTTTTTTTTTTTGATAAAAAAAGTACTTAAAAGTTAAAATAGAATTACGAGTCAAGCCATCTCCGAGAAGAGCTGATGTCGAAAAAGAGAATAAGGTCTGGAAATAAACTGTAAACGGTGTAAGTAATTTAGGGAAGAGATGTCCTGAATGATTAATTTTTGACTTCTTAATTAAAGCGATTTGTTGTTGTGTTCTGACTTTTGATATGTTATTGAACACTGGGTAGACAATGTCCACGCTAGGCCTGGGCATTTTACCCGGACCCGACGACCCGAACCGGAACCGACCCGAAAAAACCGGTTTGGATCGGGTTCGGTTATTGGATTTTTACCCTATTGGGTCAGTTTTATTTGGACCCGTGGGTATCGGGTCGGGTCGGGTTTTTACCCGAAACCCGATGGGTACCCGAAAGTTTGACCTAATTCATCTTTCATCTTTGTCTCAAACGTCCTTGCCTCTTCTACCCTAGACTTGACCGTTTCTAGTAAATCTCCCTCACACAGAAATCTCATCTGC
>OVBJ01000464.1:0-55080 GCA_900406535.1 Noccaea bulbosa | reverse complement strand
TTACGTCCAGTCGGTACAACGTTCACTCCCGATACATTCAGATTCAACATTTTCCTCGACCAACATTCCTTTCCGATCCATTTTCTCGACTGTCCAGTCGATAGAAAATATAATTATGGATCGCAGGTGTTACACTAAGCCCGCGCGATGCACGGATCGTGATTATTAATTAGTTTTGTCAATTGTATTTTAAGTTTGGTTAGAAATGTATTAGACAGTTCATCTGAATTTACTTTTCTTTCCCTAAAGTTGCGGGTAATTGTAATACTTCTTTTTTAGTATTAAGATAGTTGTCTTATTATATGTCATAGCCTTAATATAATTGCTTTGAGTGGATATTGGGAGATAATTTCAAAAAAAAATTAATAAAAATTTTAATAATCCGTTATTATTAGTTTATGAATTCTGACAATATTACTAAAATTCATTATTACTCGTTTGATGATTTTTAATTTCCATACATAATCTATTGTTATTCAAAAAATTTATGTTTTAATAATTTCATGAATCCATTAAAATCATTGTTATTGTGATATAGATTTTAAACAATTTAACTCGTAAAACAAAACTTTCAAATTATTGCCTATAATCCTAGATTTGTAACATCATGATAGTAAAAAAATTGGATATATTTCTTAAATATACAAATTCTTTGCAAATCTGTCAATAACTCTTTTTATAAATTTAACAATTCTATCAACTTTTAAAATTTAATTAACTCTGTAAATTCATCTCCCAATAAGCCAATAACCCACTCTTCATTTACTCCATCTATTTTCCCCACTTCTTTGAGTCCTTATATACTTTTTGCTCCTTTAATATCTGTTTCTGTAGTTTTTTTTTCTTTTCTTTCTCAATAAGCTTTGTAGATTCGGCATGATCTATAATATAGCATTTCTGGATTTCATCAAGACCGCTGTGGCGGAGCCACATAGTATAGGCTGGGGGCTGTTGTCCCCAAGAAAAAAAAAATAATGAATGTAATTTGCTTAAGAAAATAATTATTGCCCCATATCAAATATTGTATTTGCCCCCATTAACTTATTTCCCTTTTTCAATTAATTTATTTTTATATATAGTCAGATAAATTTACTTACCTTTTAATCAATATTTACAAAACTATATATAATATTACCATATTTTAAAAGATTTAACATGTACTAACACTTTTCTTTTTTTATGAAACTAATTATTTTTTCCAAAATTACATGGTAATAATGTTTTACAAAATAATGGAAAATGCTTTGAAGTGATTCATAATAGCTTGTTTGATAAAATGTGGTAACTAACTATAATCAAAGTAAATAATCAAAAAAAATATTTGTTTCTTTTTATCATTTTTTGTTATTATTTATAAAAAAATTCAATGCATCTATATATATATAGAAATAATATATGGAACATATATATTTTTTAAATTTAATAAAATTTTAGTTTAAATAATATTTTATTTTTTTACAATAGTTTAAATAATTATGTCCCCAGTAAATTTTTTTTCTGCCTCCGCCACTGTCAAGGCCAGCTCTCTTCTCTCTCGTGTGCATGGTCTTTCTTGTGATCTGATGATTACATGNCAAAAAAAAAAAAAAAAAAAGAAAATTATTTGGAACTATAAATTACCGTTACCTCTCATTCTCAAAAAACCTTAACACAGTGAGGACTCCACCAGTGTGCTCTGTTTCGTTTTGGGAACAATACTATATTTCAAAATTCTACAGTTTCAGTTGTATGATCTTAAACCTATAAATTCAGTTTTCTTATATTGGGAACAACACAATGCTAACATATCAATCTCATCTCACATTTCAAACTAAAACACTGAACGTAGGAGTTCAGGATCCCGAAAGGCGTCACTTATAATTTTTGCCGTCTTTTCCTAATAACGCATAAGAGCTGACTATAGGCCAAGGTATCTAAATGCAAGAAAATGGAGATAAATTTAGTATGAACCATTGTAAGCTATTGATCATTGCTTTGTATGTAGCTCTGATTCTAGATTGTTGGATAAGTCCACTCTTTCTCACCGTGGATTTCACTTGCTGTGAAGAATCCAATAACTTACCTATGATGAAACCTCACAAACCTTGGTATGACCGTATGAGATTGTCTGCCCTTAAAACTTTCCAGTTATTAAACTTTCTCAGATTCTGATCACATTCACCGGGAAAAAAAATCCACAAAAGTAATGAACAAAAGAAGGAAATGAATTTACTGACCTTCAATATCTCAATACCTCCAGCGCAGATAGGAGATATATTGTCTCTAAGATAGACAAACTGGTAAGAAGTAGACGTAAAGGAATAGACTGGTAAGATACAGTCTTAACAATGATTATTTGATGGCTGCTGTTCCGTCATACCACAACCCTCAAACCATGGGCTATGAAATTTTGAGCTGAAGATTCAACATTACCCTTCTCTTGGTCATTGGCTAAGGATGAAGAATACCGTTTGGACTCATTTTCACCTCTCCCTACATGCTAAGACGGATAAAAAGCAAAAGTGACACTGTAAGTGAACCAAATCACTTAAAGGAAAAAGTTGATTTCTCTATTTTAAGCATCAATCTCAGGGTAATTGAAGAGAGTATCGTGGTCGATGGAGAAGAGCGGGAGATCGAAGCTGCAGCGGTGACACGTAAACTTCCGTCACCGGAGCGTAGGAACATAGAGACAAAATGTTTGACTCTGTTTTCACCTCCTCGAAAACTTTTTTTTTTCCCTACAGTCATCTATGCCATGCTCCCATACCTAAACCAACAGATAACCAAAATCAAATTAGATTAATGTACCTTTTCTTAGTATCTCCTAACTTATTCTTCGAAGCTTTTGAAGACAGCCTCTCATGGTTTTCTTGCGAGAGATAAGAATACCCATTACACACTAAAACCTTATTATAATCTCTACTGGAGAAATGTTTAGTACAAATAATCAAAACCTGCATAATGATTATTTTACCAAAAGATCCATACACATCAAGAGAATTAGAATGTTCAGGTTTTTCTGCTGGAAGGTAAAAACCTTTTATTTTAATTCATGACAAAAAAATATGAATTTCTCTAACAAAAAGAAGGACAACAAAATTAGGAATGGGAAAAAAAGGCAACGAACTATTTGATTGATCTTATTATAACCCAGAAAGTTGACTAAATTATGTGTGAATTAGTAAATCCTTCAGGCACCAGTGAGAGCAAATCCTTCATGAACAAAAGTACCGATGAGTTGGACCACACCGGCAAAAATCTTCTGGCGTCGGTACGGGTTCCTATTGCTCTGCTGCGTGGTTGAAGAGATATATGTACAAATCCTCGTTATCCCATCTTCCAGGGTTTAGGGTTTCCATAGCTGCCCTGAGCCAACGGAGGCTTCCTATTCATCCTCATACCTCTTCCTCATCCGCTCCTCCTCCTTCGCTGCTAATCGCTCCTTCGCTGCTAATTGCTTCTTAGACGACTCATCATTCATGGATCCATCCATGGCGTACCTCTGTAAATCCTTCAAAATTCCAAAAGAAATTGGTTTCACACTATGATAATTTTGGACTTTAGAAATGGATCTATAATATAAAATGTAGAGGAGAAGAAAAGGTGACATGAATCGGCCACGCCAAGTCTAAAATCGGAATTTGCTTATGTACACAATGTCTTAAAAGAAACTGATATCAATAAATGAGAGAGTGATTTGGGAAGATGAAACGAAGANAAAAAAAAAAAAAAAAAAAAAAAAAAAAAAAAAAAAAAAAAAAAAAGAAGATGAAACGAAGAACGAATCGTCGAGTTATGATATTTTTTTTTAACAATCGTTTTACAGTGGACACGTGTCAGCACCACAGTGAACGTAAAAAGCTGACGTGGCGGCTTGTGGAAGAGAGTTATCCTCACTTTATAGTATAGATTAACTTTAATAGATGACCACATATCACTAAAATTGCAGTAGAAATTGTTGAGTTTTGACCTTGACTTACATGAAGAGTCCTAATTACCCTTACATTACAGTAAAATGGTTTTATAATGCTTTGTTGTTGGGACGAATTCACATAAACACTACAAATTTAAAATAATAATAATTCGTTTGAGAAACAACATGATGTTATAGGACAATGAGACAACATCATTTATATCTTTAAAATTGTGTTATCATTTCAGAAAATAAAATAAAACTATGAATTTCTGTAATTTGTACTAATGATATAAATAAATCTTGCAGCAAGTTATAGGTAATAATCTCATCATTTTGATAAATTAATAGATACTTTCGACAAAAAAAAAAAGAGTTCGCCTTAGATTTTTTTCTCCCATGCATGCTTCCTAAGTCTGCCTCCTCCTTTTCCTAATGTTGTTTTGCTCCGAACTTCTTTCATCGGCGGTTCTTCTCGTAAAATTAGAGCGCGGCTTCCTCTTTTCCAGAGCCGTTTTGGCATTTGATGACTTTGACTCCCTTTCCGCCAAAGTAAGTGGCCAACGTGACACGATGCAAAAAATTGAGAGATTTGGGTTGTATACTTGTATATATATAAAAACTTGTTATTTCAAATATGTTATTTATGTTATATATGAAAATCCAACTCCTTTTTATTATGTGGATACTAAATAAGGTTTAAATTTGACCGTAAGCTCATGTTTGGTTTGTTTGGGCTCAGAACTGTATTAAAAGATATATGATAATTTTTTTGTTTTTCTGTACATAAGCTTTCAAAATATACGAGATATTATCTCAACATAAGTTTTTTTATATCTCGTATCTCAACAATAACTGACACAATGCAAAAACACAAAGGATTTGTATTCCATATATAAAAACTTGTTTTTCAAATATACTAGTTATATTATATGCAGAGTATACATATATTATGCAAAGTTTTACGTTTGACCATAAACTCATGTTTAACCTGATTAAGTTTAGGGCTGGCCATGTATAAAAAGATGTGAGATATTTAACTCAACAAAATTTGACATAATCCAAAAACATGAATTTGCATAAACGTCAATATATGCAAAATAGTATTCAAGATTTTTAAGTTTGACATACAAATAATAGACTTCTCTTTTTTACTTGTTTTGTAGCCAACTGCCTACACACATTAAAATCAAACTCATGTTAACGACAATATTATAAACTAATATAAGCTACGCAAACTCCGGTTACAAATAAATAAGCTTCCAAAACTCAAAATTTACCAAATTTATTGTAGGGCACAAAATTAATTAGTAGAAGTTTTGTGTTGTTTTTAGTTTGCTCTTATTTTCTGTTTGAAAGAGTACATACGTGTAAGTGTAACTGATTACTAGATCTCGACCCGTGCTTGAGAAGCACGGGTTGTTGTAATTTTTGTTAAGTAAAATTTTAATTATTAACATTATAATTAAGTAAACAATTATATGATTGTAAAGTATAAATATGAATTAATATTAATTGTATATTTAATTATGGGATAACAAAAAGATAATGATGTTAATTTGGGCTTCGTAGCCTAAAACCACATATTGGGCCGGAGGAAGATATTGGGCCGAAATGCATAAGTACGAGTTGTTGTTTTTATTGAATAAAATTTAGTACAACAATGGTCAATGTTTCTATTGAAGAAAAATAAATATTTTTTTTTGTTAATAAAACTGATAATAATTTATTTTGTCGATATTGTTAACTTTCAGAGAATCAAATTTTTTCGATCACTTCATTATATTTTGACTCAGTAGATTATTGAATTTTTTTAAAGAAAAATAAGTATATTATTTTCTCCTTAATGAGATTGATAATTATTGATTTTATTCTTATTGTTAGCTTAATTTCCACTATATATGCATTAGATTTTGATGTGTTGTCGACCAGCAGGGTATGAACGAATCAAATTCTTTTAATTTGAAATTAATTGTGACCAGGATGGACTACGGAATATGTAGTCAACTTTGAGAGAATAAAAAATTTTAATTTGAAATTGATCGTGATATTAATTTTAAAAAGAGAAGTGGTTCTAAAACATGTAAAGAAACACGGTATCGGTTTGATTCCACTATTATGGACGTGCAAAATATCCGATTTTTTTTTTGAATTGATAAGCTTCCAAAACTTAATTAAGGCCACGGTATCGGTTTGTACTCTTGCAAACTCCAGTTACAAATAAATAAGCTTCCAAAACTCAAAATTTACCAAATTTATTGTAGGGCACAAAATTAATTAGTAGAAGTTTTGTGTTGTTTTTAGTTTGCTCTTATTTTCTGTTTGAAAGAGTACATACGTGTAAGTGTAACTGATTATATATTTTTCTGACCAAAAAGATTATCATATTTTTGTTCTTCTGACAAAAGTTATTCGAACTTTTCTTCTCAAACACTCCCGAATTAGATAGAATATCCGCTACATTTATTATGGATACACAGAAGTACAGAACTCTTCACAATTACGTATCATATTATTATGCTGTTGCTATGTGAGCAGTCCACGTACATTTTTTTTACGTATGATATTATTATGCTGTTGCTATGTGAGAAGTCCACGTACATTTTTTGTTTGGAGGCTTAGAATCCACGTACATTTCTTATCGCAAAACCAATATAGCATTGGTTATATATATATACAAACCAATAAAGCATAGTACTACATAACAACGTAATTTTCCATTATATTTTAATCACGCTTTCTAATGGTTTGGATCAGGATATCAGATCTACACCAAAAAGAAACTACACCGTTGCTTGATGATTTTTTTTTTTTAAAGTCATGCATTTGTTTTTTTTTTTTTTTTTAGGAAGACATCTTTAACCGATATGCATGTGAATGCGTAGACCACAATTACTCAACATAGAAAAACATAACTTTATGTATTACAATCAAATTAAATGCTAATCTACCGTGTTAATTTCGACATGGTTGCTCTAACATTGTTGTCAAGTGGTTTGTCATAAATGAAATGATATTAAAATAATATGTTTATAAATTAGTTGGAGGAGAAAGCAATAGCTAAAATATACTATGGGTAGGTATGTCTTACAAGCAAAATATGTATACTTGGAAAGTTGCAAGTAGCAAATAAACAACGGGTAATTAACTAATTAAAATATTATGCACAAAGAGAACAGATAAACAGCTAGTTATAAGCCTAGAATATGCGTTTAAAATATATAAGCTCTCTCTCCTATCAAATATTAAAAACTTACGGTCAACTTCCGTAGCGGTTGAAGAAAAATATGTCACGTATTTTAGTTGCAACCTTCTTGAAGAGGAGTAGCTATCGAATAAGAACAAAAAGAAAAATTATATCAAAACGATTAAAGGGAAAAAAAAAAGTTTTACGATAGGCACAGCAAAACAATAATTGCGAAGAAAAAACGAAATTATGAACCTCTTTCCCATGTACTTACTTATATTAGCTGAACGCCAGATTCTGTGGGCGCCCTCCCCTAATTACCCCTCTCAGTTCTTCTTTTTTTTTTNGTTTTTTTTTTTTTTTTTTTTTTTTTTTTTCCTGGTCGGTTCTTTTTCTTTTCTACATAATGTTCTCTGACCAAATTGAAAATACGATGATTGACAAAATAAAATAAAAAATATACACAACTAGGTAAAGATGTGTGATACAAAGTTCAAACATATACTGTATATACACGATAAGGTTATGCCATTTCCATATTTATCTTTTAAAAATAAATATTGGTCACAGAATATGAGGTAAGAAATACACAACTAGGTAAAGATGTATGATACAAAGTTGAAACATATACGATAAGGTTATGCAATTTCCATATTTATCTTTGAATATAAATATTGGTGCCAGATTAAGAGGTCATACTCATACTGTGACTTTTTATGATTTAGTTTCAGCTTCGAAAGTTTGAAGTAATTCCCAAAGACATAAATAAAAGACAAAAAGATTTGTTTCTTTTCAAGCAAAGGATAAGAAGATAATTATCTTCAAGTGAAAACATAATCGCCATACAGTGGTGGAGCTAGAATTTTTTTTTAATAGGGTCATCATTAATATAATTATAACTAATATTAAATATTTTGTTGCTGAAAATAATAATTTTAAACATGTTATATATATAAAGCAGTCCTAAAAGAGTTTTATATATGGAAAATGAATATTCTTGATTTGAATTTTATATATGGAAAATGAATATTCTTAATTATAGATATTGTGTATATATAGAAAATAAAATCAAGAAAAACAAACATCTAAATGAAAACAAATTATAAAAATGGTGCAACAGAAAGGAAATATATTTCATGCGATCAAAATTTCAACAAAACAAAAACAAGGAGGTCAATTTTACATGCTTTAACAAAATCTACCATTAAATATTATCCAATTAAACATATAAATAAATTTTTGTAAAAGTAATGGGGTCAAAATTTAGGGTTTTCATGGTATAAATTTAGGAGAAAAATATATGTTTTGTTTTGTTTTTATTTTTTTATTTTCTTTTTAATTTTTTTTTAGAAAACATATATGTTGGTGTACGATTACGTGGTCTATGGACGATGTATGTACATATGTTCATGTATTTGCTTAGTGGATAGTCGATATACGTGTTGGTGTAGACGACGTAAGTGTATAATTGTCCAAAAACAAGTGTCCACCAATTTTAATAGACCAAATATCCCAAAATCGCCAAATATCTGCGAAATCTTCTCTATATCCGACGAAAATTGTTTCTCTCTCTTGCGACATGGATTTGATAAACTCCAAAATAACCAAAGTGCATGTTAATTAATCAAATTTCTGGAATTCTTGTCTTATTGACTTAATTATTGTCTTAAGAGCCGTCTAATTTACTAAAAATAACAATTAAAAAGACATTAGACGGTGCAACGAAAACCACCTTAATTATGATTATTATTCTTTTTGTTCAACAGGTATGATTATAATTCTGTGTTCTTAAATGCATACTAGATTTTAACAAACAAATCGGGTAGCGATTTGCGAGATTCGCGGGTCCCGAAATGAAAAAAAAAAACTGAAAAAGTCCACCCTTTGACTTATTCAAATTGCTGACGTATTGCTGACGTGGCATACAGCTATACGGGACCGTACCTTCAATCCATTCTCGGACCTATCTTTTATGTTCTTTCAATGTATTTACCGTACATATATACTGACAACATGTATTTTAATGTCGTAAAAATGGATGACAAGCCTCTAGCAATTATTTTCCTAACATATACAGATATACTTTAACTTTATGTTTTCTGTCGACTCTTATATGTCTTTATATTATATGAGTACCTAATTTCATGAGTGGGTATTTGAAAATTGGGAACTAATTCATTAGGTCACCACGGTCTTGGCTAATCCCAACGGGTTTCGTGTACATAAAACTAATTAAGCTGCATTATTCATCATCACTTAATATACTTGTTCTAAATTTTCATGTAATATAATTTATAGATTTGTTCAATTTTTCCATTTCAGAGAGAGAGAGAGAGAGAGAGAGAGAGANTTTTTCCATTGCAGAGAGAGAGAGAGAGAGAGAGAGAGAGAGAGAGAGAGAGAGAGAGAGTACCCAAGTAAATAAGTAGTGAGATACAAAAATATATACTGTATATATGTAGAGAGAGAGATAGAATTTCAAGTTTTCAACGCCCTCTCTTATCATCCGTACATATCTTCCATCTTGATCTTCAACTCTCCCCACAATATCTCTATTATATATAAGCATGACATATTTTCTACTCATTTATAGCACATCTTTTTTTTGTTAAAGAGCACAGCTTCATAACCTCTATCTCTCTCCTCTTCGCTCTCTATGAGGGTTCTACTTTGAGTATATCTAAATATATATATATGCACATACAAGCAGTACACATAGGAAGATATGATGGGCTACGAGCAGATGAATCAGATGACAATGACGACAACGGCGATGATGAAGAATTTCAATACGATGGGACCAATCAGTACTCCACAGAAGAAAAAGACGCGGAGAAGTTTGTCGGCTATTGATGGCGGAGCTGCCGCGGCAGCTACAGTGGCTGGATTAGGAGATCGCCGCCGGAATCTCAAGACTCTCGATCTCAGCGGCATGTCATTGGCTTCTCTCTCGGCCTCTTCTATCAACTTAGCTTCAATCTCCAAACTCGATCTCTCCAATAACAATATTCAGGTATGTAAATTTATGTTGGATCGTACTCATAGAAAAGACGAATTTTCACCAATCGTGGAAATAAGCAACTTTTAAAATAAAATAAAAAAATTATGAAATTTTGCACTATTCAAAAACACTATAAGCCTTAACAAGACATTTTTTACAAAATTGTTAGAATTCTAAAGAGAAAAGGAAAAATCGCAATACCTTTGGAAAAAGTGGTGTTTTCATAAGTTATATTTTTAAAAAAATGATTATATATATTTAAAATTCGTGAGGAAATATAACTCTTAAGTTGGGATAGACAGATACATGTGATGGGAGAACACAAATATAAATCCGTAGACACTCGAGAGGTTTTTTTCTTTTTTCTTTTAGACTCGAGAGGTTAATTAATATTAGAAAACACTATATTTTGGGTCTTTGTGGTCTGATTAAATTATATAAGAGATCGAATTTACCAAAAAAAATTATATAAGAGATCGTTGCTAGCTAACAAATAAAGAAATAATAAAGATCGCGTCAAATGAATCAAGGAAACTCCCTTTTGTATATGCATATGATTCGTTGTATTCCTTAATCTGTGGTTTTTATCACTTCCTATTTTGTTTTGAGGGAAGAAAAGCCTTAATTAAATTTCTATTGTGGGAGGAAAAAAAGGTTTGGGACTAAACAAAATTTGCTAGAAGTTGGACATATTAAAACAAAATTAGAAAATTTAAAATCAGCACTGCTTTCATATGTATATATATATGTATAGCCATATAGGTGTATCATGTATGTGTGTACATATTTGTTTTTATGAGTTAACATGGAGGAGAACGCTTTGCACACAATTTATTTTCGTCAACTCGAACCTTAATAAAGCATATTCGTTTTTGTTACTCGACGTCTGAGTGGAGAAGCATTGAGTCATTGACCCACAAGTGTTCGTAAATTTTTCGTTACATAGTTGTTATAAAATGTATACGGAGTATAAAGTAATAAATAACATTAACTATCCATAAATATGAGTTGATCTTAGCATTTACTTCTCTCTTTGACTCTGCTGTATTGAACATGTCCTCTTCCACGAGCAATATTGTCTTGATAAATAGTTAAATACCCGTTGTCAAAAGATGCTGTCTTGATAAATACGTATAGCTTATAGATTTAAAAAAAAATTCAGTTTTTTCCATTTTTGGTATAAAAATTGTTGATTGCCCTCAAGCTACCCAGTCATCATGGTCATGGGTTCAACCCATCGTCCTTCAGTGGGTTAAAAGATTGTCGTAAAAGAATAAAATAAAAAAGAAAGTTAATCAATTTTGACTCATTATACCTTTAGTTAAATATTTTCAGCTAGGGCAGTTCATGAAACATGATAGTAGGCTTTGAGTAGTGCCTTAACATGCTTTTCTAACGTAACACTTTTATTACCTAACATGCTTATATGGAAATAAGAGAGTTTGACGTCTTACATGCCCAACAATATTAATTACTATTATTCCATGTGTTCAACGTGTGTCTGAACTCTGAATAAAGAAAATCATCCGCTACCGTTCGGATTTGTATTCAATCAGTTGCACTAATCATATTTGTACATGTAACACTAACCATAGTAGCTTTAGCAAAAAAAAACACTAACCATAGTTTATGTACGCGAACCACTTAATAGTACTTAAAATTGCATCACTCATTTATTTTTTTATTTTTTTATTTTTATTTTTTTCATCACTCATTTATTTAGTTTATAATGCAGAAAATTCCGGAATCTCTAGTAGCAAGGATGTTAAATTTGTTGGCATTGGATTTACACTCCAATCAACTCAAAACTCTTCCCAACTCCGTCGGATGTCTTTCCAAGCTTAAGTTTCTTAATGTCTCCGGAAATTATCTCCAATTTCTCCCCAAAACTATCGAAGATTGCAGGTAATTAACACCTCTTCCTCGCACACATCCAATTCTCTTGTTAGCTATGTACCAAAACGCAAAACGCAAAGAAAACGCAGATCGCTGGAAGAGCTTAACGCAAACTTCAACGAGCTGACGAGGCTCCCTGACGCAATAGGGTTCGAGCTAACGAATCTGACGAAGCTCTCCGTCAACTCGAACAAGCTCGTCCTGTTACCAAACTCCGTTAGCCACATGACGTCGCTGCGTGTGCTCGACGCGCGGCTTAACCGCCTTGGATCGCTCCCTGAGGATCTAGAGAACCTCGTGAACCTTCAGGTCCTTAACGTTAGCCAGAACTTCCAGCACTTAACGGCGTTACCTTACTCTGTTGGGTTGTTGATATCTCTCGTGGAGCTTGACGTTAGTTATAACGGAATCACGGTGTTGCCGCACTCTCTCGGCTGTCTTCGCCGGATTCAGAAGTTCTCCGTCGAGGGTAATCCTCTTGTCTCCCCGCCTTTTGAAGTGGTATGTTCATTTCTTTATTTTCATTTTTTTATATAACCTTTTTGTCAACGATACGCAATCACATTTGAACCATTTGTACAGATGGTTAAGCTGCATGACTTGATCTAGTAGCAAAACTATTTAATATTCTTGTGTAGTATAAATTATAAATGAAATGCATTCAAGAAAAAAAAAAAATTAATACAGAGCATAACTTGTTTCACAAGTATTCTTAGTGAGCAACGTAAAGTATGATATTTATTTGAAAATATTAGCTCAATTAGTTTTGTATATAATATTTGTTAAGCCCAGTAAGCTCAAGAATTAAATTTGATTTGTGATATAGTTCCAATTTGATGATCTGTTACAACAGGTGGAACAGGGTTTGGAAGCAGTGAAGCAATACATGAGCGAAAAGATGATAGAGTCTTATAACAAAACTCCGAACAAGAAAAAGTCGTGGGGGATTGGTAAGATCGTCAAGTACAAGACCTTTAACGGCCTGAGTTCTTCTCCGGCGAGGAGAACCGGCGGTGAACGCCGTGGAGACGAGAGGGAAGGTTTCGTCAACGTTTCCGATTACCGCCAAATCGATGGAATCGCCTCCCCACGACATGTGTCTCTCTTCAATCCGCGACGTCTTTTGTCTCCATTCACCGCGTACTTCTCTCCTCCTAGGTATTAGTGAAGTGTACTTCTGTCTTTTTATCTTTTACATACGACTCCAGATTGTCTTCACGTTTTCTTTTTCCTTTTTTTTCGCATGCAGTGTTGTTTCCTTGTTTGTTTTTTTTGCATATAGCTTTTTTTTTTTTTTTTTTGCTCTGTATCAGACTTTTGGGTGGCTTTTTTTAGCTGTATTATAGTTCAATTTTGTTGAACACGTGTAAAATGACGGATACACTTATATTTGGTTCATGTATATACGTAATGTAAGTCGTAAGATTGCATTTGATCAGTCAGTATTCACTCTATTCTCCTCCTTGGACCTTGGTCAAACAAATATGGTCCATCCATGACTAAAATTGTAGCAGAAAAATTCAAATTTTCACCTGCACCTACACGGCGTGCCTGTTTTGTTGTTGGGACGAATTCACTAAAACACTGCAAATTCAATAGAATAATTCTTTAGAAAGCAAAACTGTGTTATAGGACAGTGTGAATAACATAGTTTAGAACTTTTAGATCTCTAAAATGGTGTTATTGAAGTTCTGTAATTTGTGCTAACTATATAAATATATTGTTGTTACAGCAATAAAATTAAATTAAATTTAAACTTACCATTTTGATAAAAATAAACAAAAAATAGTAGTTTAATTTTTTTTTCTTGACTTCTCTAATATATTGGATATGTATATGTATTGTGTTAACAAGTTAAAAACTTGTATTTCTCATTTGATTGGGCTTTTTGTTTCACTTATTAGGGCTTTTGGCATCCATAGTAAGTCTCTCCAGATCAAACCTGATGAGAAAGTCGCAGAGAAGGCTGAGGCAATAGATTAAGCGATTCTGAAACTCTTGAGCATCATGTCATTGGTGAAGAATCTTTAAGAGTGTTGTGTTCTTTAATCAGGTTTATTAATGTCTTTTTCGTTGATTTCAAATAATGTAAATATAATGATTTCAACTAATGGACTTTCTCTCTCTTTTTTCATTGTCAAACTGAATAAAGGACTGACCAGTGAGTGAACTTATTCATACATCATAACACACAAGTCCAAGGACATAAACCAAATGAAATTCAAAATCAAACCAGAAATTAAACTGATCAGAAACGATCAAAGGATTTAATCTTTGTTTCCAGATTCCTTGTCTGCCTCTTCACTTTCGATCTGAGGTAATCTCTGCAAAAGAAGGTTAAATAAGAAAGAGAAACAAAACAAATTTGTTAATGTAAGGTTAATGTCTTATGAGCATTACTGAGAACAAAACAAATTTTGGTTGAGCTAGACATTTCATCGAACACCTTACACGCCTTGTAAAAGAAGACAAACTTACGAGATCTGGCTTGTATACATTGTGGACGATGGAGGCTCCGGCGAGCAGAGAAGCTACAACGACGACGGTTGACAACGCTAAAGACGGAGTTCCTGTCGGCTTCTTCCCTCCAAATTTCCTCTTCATCTTTAGGCTCTTCTTTGAGCGACTGCGACCTTACAGTAGGTTTTTGCTTTGAATAAACCCCTTCGCGCGTTTATATATACGTATGTTTATAAAACTTATAAATTTGAGATAAAAATACGTTTAAATAAATTTATTTGTATTCCAATTTCTAGCTACCAATTCACATCTGTGCAAGTCTTTATTTAGAAACAACCATTTATTTAGAGTCTTTTATTTTTTTTTCTGTTCTCTGTACACAAACTGTATAGTGTATACTGTGAAAAGAATGATATAGAGCTTGAGAAATGATGAGGTCAGAGACTCATCTAAGATGTTTACTTTCAGGTTTATATTCAATGTACAGACAAATTTGCAAGTCCCTCTTCTATTCCTTTGACACGCACAGGACCAAGTTTATACATATATATATATCTCAAGAGTATGGTGTGTATACGTAAGATCCCACTAAAACCACCTGAAAACAGCAATCACCAGTAGCAAGAGGGAGAATCCCATCGCCTGAAACATGACCACATTTCATCGTCTATCAATACGGCTGAAACTCACGCATACAGGAAAAGAAAGCTTATGAATAAGCGAAGAGAGAGTCATTACAGTGATTGCAGAAGCAGCAAGACCGGCTCTTTCTCTAGGGTCTTTGCGGTAGTAGTTGCCGAAATAGAGAAATGTGGCGTAGTACCACAAGAAAGGGAACACAAATCCCAGGAGAAAGCTGTCAAAGAGGGGAGAGAGAGAGAGAGAGAGAGAGAGCATGATGAATCGAAATCTGTGTTTGACTTCAACTCGAAAAAAGAAAACAAAAAATCTACTCACGAGAACCATCCGATCCCACAACCGAAGCATGGAAGAGGTTTGTCATACGCTCCGTTTTCCACATCGTCCACGTCTTTAACAAGCGTATATCTTCCTTGCCCACAGACCATTGCATCTACCATACAAAGAGCCTTAGTTCTCCAACATGAAGTGACTAAAAGGGTAGTTTCTTGATGCATTGAGAAAAGAGCTTGTGGTGAATGGTGATGGCATACCTTTAAGAGCAGAGTAATATCTAGCAGCTGGTCTCATGAGACTAGAATGCTTATCAGCCATGGATTTGACCAGCTCTGCACTTCCATCTCCACGCTCTTTAACACCTGCAAATATACAAAATCATTTCACACTCAACGCTGTCTCATTCCTAAGCCATGTCCCTTTGTTCCGGAAATCACATCTTTTGCATCGATAAATCACAATTCACCATCTTTTGACTGTTCTGTGAACAATCACTACAAGTTACAGCTAACAAACTACTTTGTTCCCAGATTTGGATGATGATTCTGTGATCCTCTACTAAAAGAGCATAGCTTAAGATGACTAATCTGATCACACATACATAAAAGGGAAGAAGATGATTACTTTCCGCCATGCGTTCTTCAGTAGAAGAGCGTTGACTGATGAATGCCAAGGCTCTGTTGCTTGTGAGTTGTGGATTTCAATCAAATTGCCTGCACCAACATAAAAACAGTATAAATTCCAGCAAGGAAGGAAACAAACCCAATAGGTGGATTTCAGTCGAGCAAAGTCCAGAAAACAAAGATGATTCGAATCAGAAATTGAAATCAGCGAAACAGTATCATGAGAGTACGGATCAGATGATTCTCTCTAATCGGAAAGACTTAAATCCTAAAAAACCTACAGATAGCAATTGAAATCTATCAGTTGAAACGATTTAGCGTTCATAGCGAGCCAGAGATCGCTGGGGAAAACTCACCAGGGAAAATCTAGAGCAGAGAAAATTCGAGAAGAGATTGACTGCAGGAGAAAAAATGGATATGAATTTCGCAACAAGAAATCTTAAAAGGAGAGAGTCGTCGTCGTGCTTCTTCTCTAATTGAGCTGCTCCAACTTCGTCAGCGTTAAATGCGTAGAGAGCGGAAGAAGAAGAAGAAGAAATTGAAGTCTCAAAAGGAGAGGCTTTTTAGTTTGTCTCTTCTCTATTTTGCAAAATATTTTAATTCACTAGCTATAGTTTATTGAGGTTTATTGTTGTAGTTGTTGCTTTACCTAAGGCATTTATCACGATCATATTGATTGCACTTTTAGCTATTTATTGCCATTCTGACTATTTTCTTACATTATATGTTTGTCTATTATGAGATGTTAAATCATTTTTAAAAACAATTTTTTTTTTTGAAATCAAAACCTTCAGCCAAAGAAATATTATGGATTAGAATTATGGAACCACATTGTGTTTATTTTATTTTCTATGAAAGTATTAGAGAAAAAGCAAAATCTCTGAAGTTTCTTTTTTGGTTTGGTAGACTTTTTTTTTTTTTTTTTGATAAAGTGTTTGGTAGACTTTTTAACGAACTTTCCTTAGACAACAATTTTTCAGAAATAAATACACATATTTTTTGTTTGTTTCTTTTAGACAGCTTCTACTGTTAGATTTAAGACCATTCTAGATACGTTACCACTTACCACATTCAAAGTAGCCATTCAGATCTTTTAGCTTTCACATTACATATAGAGATGTCAACTTAATCTGCGGCCCGCGGGTTGGCCCGTTTAGATCCGCTACGGGGCGGGTTCGGGTTCACATATTGAGACCCAAAAATTAGCGGGCCTCGCAGTCCAACCCGTTCGAGTTTGCGGGTACTAGCGGATATATCCGCGGTGGGGCGGGTGGGTTTGCGGGTTATCCGCAAAAAGCTTTTCCTCCCTATTCATCCGGTTTCAGAACGAAGACCGACAAATTTCTCTTCCTTGTTTGATCGAAATTGAGCTTTGTATGCAAGTGCTTGTGGATTGAGAACTCTTGACCTTGAAACCAAAGCTCGATCTCAGTCCAATAATCATGAGAAGCTCGAGACCCGCTCTGCAATCGATCTATCTAAAGAAGTAGATCCAATTCCTTTAGGAGTCCAAAAGCTGATGCCACAGTAGTTCATGAATGCCATGGGAGCTCCTGCTGTTAGCTCCGGTAATTCCCTCACTATTCCTTTTTCAGGTGAGTTCTTCGTTTCCTTATATTTATTCCACATCGTTTCGAATTCGTTTTTGGCCGAAGCCCCGAATGGATTGGATCTTTTCCGCCAAGATCTGATCAAGATGCTTTTCCAGGGGTTCCCCCACTTACCCATTGGTAACCCAAGAGAAGCAATTTAACAAGTTGCATGTTTCTGTTGACCCGCAGGCTGATCCGCATAACCGCCAATACAATGCGGTGCGGGTTAGGGTCGAGCATCTTGGCACCGCAGCCCGCAGCGGTTCAACCCGCAGGATTCGCTGGAGAAGTGAAACTGTAGCGGTCCAGCCCGTTTGACATCTCTAATTACATATGAGAACATTACACTCTGGATTTTGCTATACAATTTGTCATTCATTCTGAATTTATTTTACAAAATTTCATACATCTTGTTCAAAATCAAATTTTTTACATTGAGTTGTATAGTTTTTTAAAAACAAACTTGTAGCTGTATATAAGAATAACTCTCTTATTATGTTTAGAAAATAGTTCAAAACTAAACATCAAACCTCTTAATTTTTTTGTCATAACTTGACAAAAGTATTTATAGAACTAGCACACTTTTGTTATTCATATTCCTAATAGAATTAAACAACTCCTGATTCCATTAGAATTACATTAATTCTATGTTATCATAACCTACTTAGGAAAGGCATCTTAGACTTGCTAATATTGAAGTTTATCCAACAAATTGTTCATCGTGATTTCATATGCTATAGATCAGATAGTCCATTTAAAATAGTTGAAACTATCTTTTCAAAACATAAATATACTTATTATAAAAATGCTATTTGTTTTCTTAAATAAACAGAATTGTGTAATATACACAAAAAGTATTAAATTAAGTCCAACTCGACATCACCTTACCAACACTTCAAATATTTTTGTTGATTTCTTCCACATGGTGTTTGTCTAATGATTATGACAATATTAAATAGACATAGTACATAGTAGGTTGTTTGTTGTAGAAATAATGAAATTCAATAAGCTCTTAAATGAATGCAAAGAATTTCACAATCAGAAGACCATATCTAATTAAGTTAATAACCTACCATTAGCCGCCTTTAGTGGGAACAATGAGAAAGTGGGAGCTTAAAATGATAATGATTATTGAGAAGAAAAATTCTGACGACAAATAAAAAGGGAAGAATATTCAAAGGAAAATTGAGTCAAGGAAAAGTCAACGACCATTTCGTCTTCGTCTTCTTCTTCTTCTTTGTCATGAGCTACACGACGTCGACTGTTGGTCATTCCTCTAAGCTCTATCCTTCTGATCTCTGACCCTGTTGTGTGTGTTTATCTGTTACTCTGTTTCGTAGATTTGATCTCCAATTAGACATGAACAGAGGCAGCTTCAATCCAAATCCCATCCGTCTCCCTCCTCCTGAGCAATTCATCTCCAAATTCTTGTAACTCTCTTTCTCTCTCTCTCTTTGGATTCTTCGTAATGTCAATTTTAGGGCATTATCTTTACATTTTCCTGGTGACTAATTTGTTTATTCTTCAGATCACGCCCTTCGAATATAAGAATTGTGGTTAGGATTTGACGAATCAGAGTTCACTGTTCTCACTTTTTAAGACTCTTTTTTTCATTTGACAAGTGATTCTACAGTAGATTCCTCTGTAATCATTTGGACTATTGTCATTGATTTGTGTCAATGAAACGGACAGAACACAGAGCGGAACGTTCAAGGATGGAGACCTTCTAGTGAACAAAGATGGAATCCAGACCGTATCTCAGTCCGAACCAGGAGCCGTTAGTTTTTTATCTTGAAAATTGAGAGCTCACTCTCCTCTCTTTACACTTTTTCATGTGCTTATCTATGAGTAAATTTGGATGTTTTGGATTTTTTTTTTTTTGCAGGCACCTCCCATTGAGCCATTAGACAACCAATTGAGTTTGGCAGATCTAGAAGTGATCAAAGTCATTGGCAAAGGAAGCAGTGGTAATGTCCAGTTGGTGAAACACAAACTCACTCAACAGTTTTTCGCTCTCAAGGTCAGAATTCTGTTTTGTGTTTCAATATATGTAAGTTATGCTGTTTTGTTTGGTGTCTTCTTCTCTCGGCTGAAATAAAAAGATATGTTCAGGTGATTCCATTGAACACAGAAGAATCAACATGTAGGGCGATTTCTCAGGAGCTGAGAATAAACTTGAGCTCGCAATGTCCATATCTAGTCTCTTGCTACCAGTCTTTCTACCATAACGGTCTTGTTTCAATCATATTGGAGTTCATGGATGGTGGATCCCTTGCGGACTTGTTGAAGAAAGTCGGGAAAGTTCCTGAAAACATGCTCGCTGCCATCTGCAAGCGAGTAACTCTACATGTTTCTATGTCTCTTCTCTTAGAGTTATAGAAATGAGAACACAAAGTTACAGCTCCTTCTTCGACCAAACGCAGGTGCTCCGAGGCTTGTGCTACATTCACCACGAGAGACGAATCATTCACCGGGATTTAAAGCCTTCGAACTTGCTAATCAATCATAGAGGTGAAGTAAAGATCACAGACTTTGGTGTAAGCAAGATCTTGTCAAGCAGTAGCAGTCTAGCTTATTCTTTCGTGGGAACAACATACTATATGTCTGTGAGTCTTCCTCCATTCAACACTCTTTATAAATAAATAAATAAAAATATATACTCAGTTCCGAGCGTGGAATTAAAAGGATTTATTATATTTTGTAGCCAGAGAGGATCAGCGGAGATTCGTACAATAACAAGAGCGATATATGGAGCTTAGGGCTGGTTTTGCTCGAATGTGCAACGGGTAAATTCCCTTATACACCTCCGGAAGACATGAAAAAATGGAGTAGCGTGTATGAGATAGTGGACACCATTGTTGAAAACCCACCTCCTTGTGCACCTTCTCATCTGTTTTCTCCAGAGTTTTGCTCCTTCATCTCGCAATGGTGAGAGAATAATACTTTAAGAACAGAGTTTCAAAACTATCCGGTTCATGTTATTAAGTGATGCATTACTTGCTGTAGTGTGCAGAAAGATCCAAAAGACAGAAAATCGGCAAATGAGCTTCTGGTGCGGAATAATCATATCATACATAGACTCTTTCTTCTTGAAATGTCGCTTGACCACATTTGTAACGACTTTTTTTTTTCTGGTGAATAGGAACACAAGTTCGTGAACATGTTTGAAGATTTGGATCTGAATCTCTCGGCTTACTTCACAGACGCAGGATCTTTGATTCCCCCACTTGCTAACAGCTAGTACCGAGTCTGAACAATCCTTTTGCCACTAAGTTAGTAGTCTTTTTCTATTCACTGGAAGAGATGTTATGAAAGACATTCTACGAGCTGTTAGAGACAAATAATCTTCAAATCTATCTATTGATTATATACTTTAAACTCAGCTAAATGATAAATACTTTAATATCAACATATATTTTTTTAGACAGTGGAATGAAGAAATTCATTTGGATAAACAATAATACTAGATCATAAATGTATATTGTAACCATATTACAATTTAGCCCGGGAGGAAAAATACAAGGGGCTTTTATCTCGTTAAGACAAAGAGCTTAACACTTTAAGCTACATTATCTCATAATCATATAACATGTTGTTAGTTAAAAAAATAATAAGCACAAATTAACTTTGAGAGAGAGGCCATATTCATTAATAAAAAAAGAAGAAAAAAGGACCCTCTGCCTCAGCTCAAAGGTTTGAGCTTGAGTTTCCTCTGAGGCTTCAAATCGACCACCACCACGCTTATGTTGTCTTTGCTTCCTCTCTGTAACGCCAGCTTCGACAAGTACTCAGCCGCCGACATCGCCGCCGGATCTATCCCTTCCTTTCTCCGCTCGTCCGTGAGCAACGACGCATCCCCAGCCACCGCGTTCTTCTTGTGCCACAAGAGAATCCGCTTCCTCGCCATCTCACACGCTTCCTCATCCGTCATTACGTCCCAAACACCGTCACTCGCCAGTATCAGACAGTCGTCTTCTTTAACTCTCTTCACAGCCGTCACTTCCGGATCCGGAATGATCGACGGTTTCAAGTATCTATCGCCTGTTCCGCATCGCAATGTAAATGTTTTGTCAGAAAAGAAAAGTTTCTATTTTAAGAACCATTAGTGAAGAAAGTCGCTTACCAATGGATCTCGACATGGCGAGCACACCGAATACACGAGCTCCGTTCCATTGGATCACTTTCCCTCCGGCGGCTTCAATCCTCGCCGCTTCATCTTCTCTATCCGGCTACACACATTACAAAACCATACATCAGAATTGGATTCATAAACATAACAGATTCTTCTAAAGAAACTAATCAACAGATACACTTATTCGTATGAGTGTATATATGCTCACTTTGTGATCAGTGGATAATGGGAGAGCAGTTTTGCCGCGGCAAAGAACGGCTCTGGAGTCGCCGCAATTAGCGACGAAGATGTGAGTCGGGAAGACAACGGCGACCACCGACGTTGACCCAACAGTCTCCGGTGCGACTGACTCGATCTCCGAGTCAACTCGGAGGAACGCGTTGAAAAGAGCCCTCTTCCACTTCTCCTGCCACGTGTCGCCGTCGCAGGGCATCGGCTTCTCCGTCGCTATCTCCTCCGCTAACGCCAAATGCATCCTCTCTCTGCAATAATTCGCCACCTACACAAACCCCAAAGACTCCCAAATCAAAAACCCAGATTTCGCAATCACATGTCAGATCGGAATCAACCGGAGTTCCACAGATCGACTGATTTACCTGAGAACCGCCATGGCCGTCGTAGACACCGAAGAAATGAGCAGCTGAGAGAGGATTGAAACGACCATCTAACATCGATTTAGTCGAAGATTGAAGGAATCTGGGAATCGTGGAAACAGCGTCTTCCATCTCCGGTCTTCTTCCGCAAATCGAAGTCACTCCGTATAGAGGCACACTCTTGAATTCGAACAGACTCCTGCTCTCTGTTCTGCTGATCATCTTCTTCTCGCTTTGAACCGTCGATCTCTCATCTGAGCCGTTGATCTCCTCTCCGGCGGCGATATCAGCGACTATAACTGACGACGCCGATGATGGTTCCTGCTTCATGTTTAAGTTGGGAGAGTTGATCCGAGAGGACAGAACTTTCCTAGATCCGGAAACAGAGCATGAGCTCTCCAGTAACGGAACCCTGGAATCGCCGTTCTCGGAATCTTGGGTTGGGTATTGGCCGTTGCAGTAGCTTTTACCCAACCTGATCCCGGAATATTCCATCTGGGGTTCGGGAAATGGCATGAAAGGCATAGCAACCGCCGGAGACACTTCCTCCATTGATGGAAGGCGAAGTCGTTGACTTTGGGATTTCTCAGAAATTAGGGGTTTATTTAAGGAAAGTCGATCAAATTTGAAGCTTTTGAGACTTGAGCCTTTTTTTTTCTTTGGTTAAAAAAGGTGGTTGGTCTATAAAACAGCTCCAATGGAACAAAAATGAAAATTCGACAGATTTCTCAAGAAATTAAGACAGGAACTTTAGTAGAAGCTATGCAGACAAGAAACCCATGACTTCCCCCCAAAAAAGACAACCTTGTTAGCTACCGCATGAAANAAAAAAAAAAAAAAATGAATTTCAATACAGGGTTTCCTGTATTATGGGCAATTCGTTACAACCTCTTAAAGATTCTGTAATCTCTCACTATCTCTCTCTCTTCAATTAATTTCCAGCAGAAACAATTTCTACATTCAACTACCTAAAAGATGATAGAAGGCTCTCTTTTCTTCTTCTGAAACTTTTTGTGCCTTCTTCACAGATAAAAGAGAAAGAAACGAACGAAAGAGGAAATGGGTAGGCAAAGGCAAGGCAACAATCGCTTCAAATCTGCTATTTATGTTAACTTAAATATAGATCTATTTATTTTTATTTATTTATTTTTTGTAATAAGGGGAGATGTTTCGTTCTTGAAATTTTAAAATCATAAAAAGACGCTTGCTTTTCTGAACTTCCTGCAACTCTNTTTTTTTTTTTTTTTTTTTTTTCCTTTCATTTCTCGTCGTCTTTTTGACCTAGTATTAACTTTATATTTTCTTGAAACTAAATATCCAAAATATTATAGTTTTGTCAAACGAAATATGTTTGCTTTTAACTTTAGTTAGGTCATCAGTTTAATGAATTATTATATTTCACTTGTAGACGTGTCATATTCGGATTTAAGTCTTGTAATTTAGTTTACAGTAGATTTATTTGTGTCTTTTTGTCGAAATTTGTCATATACTTTGATCTCCATGAATAGAGTTCTAAAATTCCAAAACTTTATTCGTAATTTCTAGCCATTGGACTAAAAAACATCACATGCAATTTAGATACTAGGGGGAAAATAGGGAAAAATTAAAATTTCTGTCATTTTCAGTTAAGAACAATCCCTACTTTATCCATATAAAAGATAAGAAATAATCGAATGTTTTTTTATATCCTGGAAAATCAAGACCACCGATAAAATATCTAAATACTGATAATTTAATGGGAATATATAACTTCATTATACGTCTAATAATTTAAAATTATCTTGAAGACTATTTACGGTCAACTTAAAACCAAAAGCATTGTTTGTACTATGTTAGCATATAAACAAGGAAAACAATTATTCAACAATCGCATATTGAAATTATAATGAAAAAAAAACTAAAAATATCGAGTCTTAATTATTGAAAGAATCAATATAAAATATAAATATTTCATGGTTATGCACAGGTGAGAAAATTGGTCTTTGCAAAAATAACTATAGAATAATGTAAACCTTTCCAATGTATAATTTTCCATATAAAATACATAAAAATCATGTAAATCTTTCCAATGTATAATTTTCCTTGCGGAAAAGAAGAGTTTGAGGTGATCCAAGTCCTTTAATTCGACCATGATAATTAGTCTTTGTAGTTTGTATTGACGAGAGAACATATATTTTTTGTTGTCGCGATATAAAGTAGTAAAAATACGATTCGGATTGGAACTTTTTCGGATAGAGTCATGGACATAATTGAGCAACGAACCATGAAAATGAGAGAGAATCCGTCCAATCTTTTGAAAATACAATAAAAGTAAATAACTGTGAATTAATGGGTCCCCCGTTTACGAAAAACCGACGGATGAGCGACACGTATACGAAGAAAAAGTCCGGTTTTGGTGAACGATAGAGGGTGACGTGTACGGTCGGAGATGTGTTAGTTGGGTGGCGGGAAGAGATGAGAGGAAAAAAAGGTTCATTGCACTGACAAAGACAGCGCTTTAAATTCCGTAAATATCTTGTCTTTAAACTCTCTCTTTTATATTTTTCTCCCCCAATATATTATGGTGTATCTCAATATATTTCCTCAAATCTTACGGTATATCTCAATATATTATAGTTGTCGACAGAACGTTATAATAAAATTATCTACCACGTTCCATATTGATGCCACTTGTGCTGTATTCTTTGGACAATATGTAATGATATGTTATTGTAAATGGAAAATGTGAAAGTGGGTTTTGGATGATGGGCAACAGACAAAATATCCAAGACACCTCAAATTCAATGAACCAATCATCTACTATATATATAGTAGTATATATGATAAATAAAATGTTAAAAAAAAAAACAGAGTTCTTTAGAATCAATATTTATATAGAATGAGAACATTGAGAAGATGGCCAAGAAAACACGGATAGTGGACGTTTTGATTTATGTTTACTTATGTTAATCGTTTAGCTTTCCTTACAGGCGAAGCGGTTAAGGGAGGTAGTAGGGTTGTTCAACTCGTAATTAAAACCTAACTGATTTAAAAGAACCGCGTACCATTAATTAATTATATACATAAGTCATAGTATTAAATTGTTAATTAAATGAGGAGTAAAGTGGTACATCATTACATTCATTCACATCATCGATGCCTCCCATTTTTTTGCTGAAACAGACTATTCGAGTCTTTTGATATTGCGACATACACTCTTGTAGTCTTGTTTCCATTAACAAAAGAAAAATCTTGCTTTTATTTTCAACTATTCAATATTTTTGTTCGTTTATTTCTATGAGCCCACAAATTTATGAACACAATATGGACCACATCGTGAGTGAGTGTTTCTATGAGCATCAATTAAAATCCAAAGTATAAACTAGAATCAGTGATGCTAGTGTTATAATTCCTGCATCCGGTCGCTCCATCACCAATTGGGGATTTGAAAAGTTTAAAGAGATAATCATGTATATGGCCAGGCCAGGTACTTGTTATACATTTTTTCCTATGTTAATTGAAGTTCATCACTTCATCAGCTCTTCATACGTCTCTTTCGCAATTCGAATTCCCAGAGAGTTTAATCTTAACATGATAACTTTATTTCGAGGCCAAAGCAAAGTAGCAAAGTGTCTTGGACAGAATCATAGCTAATAAACAATCGACTTTTTGACTTGACAATTCAATGGGCCAGTTTATTATTAGGTCTTGACTCGGCGGAAATCACAAAACACGCAACACAACAGTTTCAAGAAAGGTTCGTTGTTGTTATGTTATTTACTCGATGATAAATATGTCTGAATCTACTTGTTTCTTGGACCAAGTCACAGAAGACAGCTCATTAGTCATTACCGTTGACTTGACTTTACGAGTCAACTCTTACCCTTTCTCTATGAGAAGAGCGGATAGTTATTTTGCTCAAAGAAGTAAAGAAAGAGCGATCGAAACAATCAATCATCGAACGAAATGGATTTCATCTCATCTCTACTCGTAGGCTTAGCTCAGGTGTTGTGTGAATCTATGAATATGGCAGGGAGAAGTGTTCACAAGACTGATCTTAAGCAAGCCATCGGTGATCTTGAAACAGCCATCGCTGACTTGAAGGCCATACGTAACGACCTGAAATTACGGGTCCAACAAGAGGAACTAGAGGGACGAAGTCTCACAAGCCGTGCTACAACCTGGCTCGAGGCCGTGGAAGCAGCGGAGACCAAAACAGACTCGATTCTTGCGAGGTTTATGCGCCGGGAACAGAGGGCGAGAATGCGGAGGAGATGCTTCGGTTGTGCTGACTACAAAGAGCGTCGGTGAGCTGAGAGAACGTTCTAAAGATATAAAAACAGGTGACGGCTGCTCCATTCATCAGACCTGTAGGGGGAGATACCGATCAAGTCCGTGGTCGGTGTTACAACTATGATGGAACAAGTTTGTGAGTTTCTGAGCGAAGAAGAAGAAAGAGGAATCATCGGTGTTTATGGACCTGGTGGGATCGGGAAGACGACGCTAATGCAGAGCATTAACAACGAGCTGATCACAAAAGGTCATCATCACTATGATGTACTAATATGGGTTACAATGTTGAGAGATTTCGGAGAGTGTACAATCCAGCAAGCTGTCGGAGCGCAATTAGGTTTATCTTGGGACGAGAAGGAGACAGGGGAGCGTAGAGCTATGAAGATATACAGAGCTTTGAAACAGAAACGGTTCTTGTTGTTTCTAGATGATGTTTGGGAAGAGATAGACTTGGAGAAGACAGGTGTTCCTCGACCTGACAGGGAAAACAAATGCAAGGTGATGTTCACGACACGGTCTATGGCAATGTGCAGCAATATGGGTGCGGAATGCAAGCTAAGAGTGGAGTTTCTAGGGAAGCAAAACGCGTGGAAGCTCTTCAGTGATAGAGTTGGAAGAGAAGATCATTTCAAGTCACTGTCGATTCGTCGTCTAGCTGAGTTTATAGTGAGCAAGTGTGGAGGATTGCCACTCGCGTTGATCACTCTAGGAGGAGCCATGGCTCATAGAGAGACAGAAGAGGAGTGGATCCACGCGAGTGAAGTTTTAAACAGATTTCCAGCAGAGATGAAAGGTATGGATTATGTGTTTGCCCTTTTGAAACTCAGCTACGACAATCTCGAGAGCGATCTGCTTCGAACTTGTTTCTTGTACTGCGCCTTATTCCCAGAAGACCATTCTATAGAGATCGAGCATCTTGTTGAGTACTGGGTCGGAGAAGGGTTTCTCACCGCCTCCCATGGCGTCAACACTGTGTACAAGGGCTACTTCTTGATCGGAGATCTGAAAGCGGCGTGTTTGTTGGAAACAGGAGACGAGAAAACTCAGGTGAAGATTCATAACGTCGTCAGAAGCTTTGCATTGTGGATGGCATCTGAACAGGGGACGTACAAAGATCTGATTCTTGTAGAGCCTGGCATGGGACTTACTGAAGCTCCTAAAGCAGAGAAATGGCAACAAGCGCTGGTGGTTTCCTTGACGGATAACAAAATCCAGACCTTGCCTGAAAAACCTTTATGCCCGAATCTGAGAACACTGATGCTCCAACGGAACGCTTCTTTGAAGAAGATTCCAACAGGTTTTTTCACGCACATGCCTCTTCTCAGGGTCCTCGACTTGTCCTTCACAGGTGTCACTGAGATTCCATTGTCTATTAAGTATTTGGTGGAGTTGTATCATCTTGCTATGTCGGGAACCAAGATAAGTATGTTGCCCCAAGAGCTTAGGAATCTTAGGAAACTGAAGCATCTTGATTTACAAAGAACTCAGTTTCTCCAGACGATCCCACGAGAAGCCATACGTTGGCTGAGCAAGCTCGAGGTTCTCAACCTCTACTATAGTTACGCTGGTTGGGAACTGCAGAGCTTTGGAGAAGATGAAGCAGAAGAAGAAGAAGAAGAAGAGCTCGGTTTCGCCGACTTGGTACACTTGGAAAACCTCACCACACTCGGTGTCACTCTTCTTTCACTCGATCGAGACCTTGAAAACGTTCTACGAGTTTGGTGCCTTGCATAAACGCATACAACATCTGCACGTTGAAGAGTGCAGTGGTCTTCTCTACTTCCATCTTCCATCAAATGGTAGGAACCTAAGAAGACTTAGTATTAAAAGCTGCCATGACTTGGAGTACCTGGTCACACCCACAGATGAGGAAAATGACGACTGGCTTCCAAGTCTAGAGGTTCTGACGTTACACAGCCTCCATAAACTAAGCAGACTGTGGGGAAATTCTGTAAATCAAGAGTGTCTACGAAATCTCCGTTGCGTTAACATTTCGCAATGCCACAAGCTGAAGAACGTCTCGCGGGTTTCGCAACTCCCAAAGCTAAAAGTGATTGAGCTGTTCAACTGCAGAGAGCTAGAGGAGCTGGTAAGTGAAGACGTTGAAGAGCCAGCATTGTTCCCAGGGCTCAAGACTTTGTCAATTAGGGATCTACCGGAACTAAGCAGCATCCTCCCATCTCGATTTTCTTTTCAAAATCTAGAAACTTTAGTCATCACAGGTTGCCCCAAAGTGAACAAACTGCCATTTCGGGAACGTGTCCAGTCAAACTTGCCAACAGTTTACTGTGATGAGAAATGGTGGGATGCACTGGAACAGGATCAAGCAGACGAAAAGCTTTCTTGTCACGCTTTGTTCCAAATTGATAACTGTCAACCAACACGATTTACATTGCATTTATGCATCTTTTACTTTTACGACATCGTAGTCAAGACCAGTTTAATGTGGATCAATACTTGTATTCATATTTTCGTAGTGTTAAGGAAGGAAACAAAAAAGGGTCATTGAGAAAGTACAAATCAATGTTATCAGTGGTGGTGGTGAAACTTTTCGTCGGAGACTTGAAGACTATCGATGCCTTTAATAGCTGATTCGTAGTGTTTTCTTGTGGATGAAGACGACCTCTTCGCAGCCTCCCCCGGAGAATTCCTCGGGATCACGCCTCCGCGGCTGGCATCACCGGTACGTCTCTGCAACTCCTCACCGCCTATATAATTATCCCGGCTGCTACTCACCGCCGTCACTCTCCTCGATGATCCTGCTGATTGTGCAAACAACGAGGAGCTCGGAATCTGCATCCAGTTAAATAGACCAATTACATATCTTTGATTGGGAGAGAGTAGAGAGAGAACAAGAGGAGAGTGATTTCATATACCATGGAGTCTCTAGTAATTGAGGATGTCTGTTGGTTCGAAAGATTCCCTGAGTTCTCAAGAGCGCCTGAAGCTCTCCGTCGAGATGATTCTACATGCGAGAAACCGACCGGTCGACCTTCTTCCTCGCCTTGGATGCAACAAGGAACAACAAAACAATGTGAATGCTAAGTTCTGTAACAGAGGAATGAGAATTACGTTTTGAGAGATAAGTACTCATTTACCTGTGTGTCTATCGATGTTGGAAACGCCTGGAGGCAGAGCGGCGCTCGTTCCAGCCGCAGGATTCTGCAGCAGAAGAGACTCGGATCAGAAAATGTACAGTCCAACCAAAGTGATAACAGATTCACCGAGAACTCAAATCATACTTACAAGGGTACGAGATGGAGGAGCGGTAAGTTGTGACTGTTGATACTTCAAGATGGTCCAGTCAAACACGTAATCAAATTGAAACCCTGCAACAAAGAAATGGAAGTTCAAATTGTGGACTGGCTCGTTTCAAAGGGAAGGAGTTTTCAAACCTTCACGGATAAAGAGATCTCGGAATATCCTTTTGAGATAAGCGTAATCTGGTTTATCATCAAAGCGAAGCGATCGACAGTAGTGGAAATAGGACGCGAATTCGGACGGGTAACCACGGCATAAGGCCTACAAGGCGATGATCATACATGAATCAAATCTTAGAAAAAACGGAAGTTTGAGTGAAAAAAAGCAGCACACTTTACCTCAATGGATGTAGAAACTTTCTTTTCACTAATCCTCTCATACTTTTGTTTTTTGGTTCCAGCTTTCAGTCCTTGCCAAGGAAGACTGAAAACAAAGATATTCGCCAACGTCATCACAATGAAGAAGTAAGGGGATATAAAAGTGAAGTGAGGCATGTAGCATAAACTCACCTTCCTTTGAGGAAGTACATAAGGATGTAGCCAAGAGACTCAAGATCATCCCTTCGGCTTTGTTCTTGAGGTTCACAAAATTCCAGAAAGCAAATTAACAGCAGATGAGTGTCAAAAAAAAAAAAAAAAAAAACTTGAGAGCGGACTGGAACACATAAACGTGTCAGGCTCGAACTTACCAATTCCCAAGTGAGTGTTCATACTAGCATATCTCGCAGTTCCGGTCAGGTTCTTGTTTTCTCTGCGAAATGGAAATCACAGGTAAATTAGCGTTCCCAGTCATTACAGGAAGAACATTCAAGAGATGATACGGCCTCACCTGTAGGGAATGTGCTGATGTGTTGTACTATCTCTGTACTTTTTAGCAAGACCAAAGTCGATGATATATACCTTAGAGAAGCAAGAAACTTAAGTCAACCACAACGATGTTCTTCCAAAGTAAAACAAGACCAAAAGGATATATAGCTAGGAAATCAACCTGGTTGGCTCGCCTTCCGAGGCCCATAAGGAAATTGTCTGGCTTAAGATCTCGGTGAAGGAAAGATTTTGAATGAAAAAACTCGACACGGTTGATCTTAACACAAAACCAAAGGAAGAGTGAAGTCAGTCTTTAGTACTGAAACATAGACGAGCAAAGTGAAAGAAAGGCATCACATGAAGGAAAAAGAGGTTATACCATTTGATCTGCAAGCATGAGGACCGACTTCAAGGAAAGTTTCCTGCTACAGAAATTGAACAAATCTTCAAGACTCGGTCCGAGTAGATCCATTACCAGAACATTGTAGTCCCCTTCAACACCAAACCATTTCACATTTGGAACACCAGCTACCAAAGTTCCAAGGGAAGAAGAAAGGTCAGAAGAAAAACAAAGAATCACAAGCTCATTATCAGAAATAACAGATATCAAAAGATAAGGATCATTACTTCCTCCTTGTAGAATCCTGTATAACTTCGATTCGTAGAGAAGCTGTGGATGTTTCGTCTTCACATTTTCCTGTTGAAACAAAAAAAGAAGAAGAAGAAGAGAAGTTAAATCTCAGCTTTCAACATACTGAACATGATCAAACAAACATATGGTGACAATGTTACTAACAATAACCCATAAAGTCTAGACTTTTTAGCATCATCTGGACAGAAATGGATCAAATTATTAAAAATGAAAAAGTACATTCAAACACAGCAACAAGAACTCACAAGCTTGATTGCCACTTCTTCATTCGTTTGAATATTAGTACCTGAAAATCACAGGTTTACAACAATGTCAGAAATGCGAATGCACCAATGTCAAACTCAGACGACCAATTCGAGAATAGATAAATTGAAAAAAAAATTGAGCGAGTGGCAAAACCGAGATAGATCTCCCCGAATGAACCGCTTCCGATCTTCCGGCCGAGCCGAAACTTGTTTCCGACGCGAGGTTCCATCGTAAACTACGAAAGCCTAATCACAATCTTAGCCCAAACACAGATTCAAATGGGGAAGAGGGACCCACAAAAAACTCTTTCCGACCAGAATCAGCCGCACGAGCAATCCAGAATCTCCGAAGAGAAGGAGACAACCCAGAGATCACGAACAATGAGATTACGGAATAAAAACGGAGATTTCCACGGATTTGTCGCCGACTAGGCCTCTGAAAAAAATCAAAACCCAATGATTATCTTCCTCCTCCTCCTCTCGATCTGGAGAAAATAATCCATTCAAACGGAATGTCGTTTCTCAGTTGCTCCTCTCTCTCTCCTCTGTAGAATTGAAAACGAAGATAAAAGAGCTTCGATGGACAGAAAACGATGAGGATGTTTTTCTCAAAGTAAGGTCCTTTTGTCCATTTTTCTTTGCGTTGGTAAGGTGATTTTTTGAACAATAAATACACATTCGGTTATTAGTCGGTTAAGCAAACGCTCTCTCCAAAATGTACCAAAAATATCTCTCTTTAACATTTACATTTTCGAGCGCCCTTTTCTTGGAAATTTACCGGTCCTCGTGAAACCGTCGATCGAAGCTTCATCTCTCTCACCACCACTCTCTGACTGTCTCTCTCATTGACTTTGCTCGCTACGTAAGTGTTGCTCGTCAATGGTTATCTTTCCTGCGATCTGAAAGCGGCTCGATTAATAAGGTCTCTTCGTTTATGGAAGAGTGGGTAATACACGGTCGTTGACTCGTTCTTTTATTGAAGTTTCTTCACCATCTTCTCTCTCTGTTTGTTACCACGGATCTCGAAATTGTGAAATCATCGGACGGTTGATGGAAACCATTGCTGGATTCGCCGATTCGTATGAAATCAGCAGCACTAGCTTCTTCGCCGCACCGGCACCAAACGATAACACCGAATCATCTGTTGATAATCCGGCGGGACTTCCCCCCGGAGCGGAGATATCGGCGTTTCAACTACTCTCCAGCAGCCTCGAATCCGTGTTCGACTCGCCGGAAGCGTTCTACAGCGACGCCAAGCTGGTTCTCGCCGATGAAAGGGAGATCTCTTTCCACCGCTGCATTCTCTCCGGGAGAAGCCCCTTCTTCAAGACCGCGTTAGCCGCCGCCGAGAAGGAGCAAAAAACCGGTGCCGTGAAGCTCGAGCTGAAAGAGATCGCCAAGGATTACGAAGTGGGATTCGATTCGGTGGTCGCTGTTTTGGCGTACATTTACAGCGGCAGAGTGAGGCCGCCGCCAAAGGGAGTTTCTGACTGCGCAGACGAGAATTGCTTCCACGTTGCCTGCCGGCCGGCGGTGGATTTCATGGTGGAGGTTCTCTATTTGGCTTCCGTCTTCGAGATTCCGGAAGTAATTACGATGTATGAGGTAAAACACTAAAAATTGCAATTGCAGTGGTTCGTTATCCAGAAAACTTAGGGAAACAGTATAAGTTATAGATGATTTTCATCAAGAATCTTGTATCTACAACATTTAGAAATCTGTTTAGCTATTATGGAGGAGAAGATTCAGTAAGATTAACTCGGTCTATCTGAAATTTCAGAGGCATTTGCTGGGTGTTGTAGACAAAGTTATCATAGAGGACACTCTGGTCATACTCAAGCTTGCAAACATTTGTGGTAAAGCATGCGAGAAGCTGTTGGATAAGTGCAGAGAGATCATTGTCAAGTCTAATGTAGATTTAGTCAGTCTCAACAAGTCATTGCCGCAACACATTGTGAAGCAAATAGTTGACACCCGTAAAGAGCTTGGCTTGGAGGCACCTGAACCAGAGAAACATGTATCGAACATACACAAGGCGCTTGAGTCGGATGATATTGCGCTTGTCAAGCTGCTATTGAAAGAAGGCCGCACGAATCTAGACGATGCTTATGCTCTCCATTTCGCTGTCGCGTATTGCGATGTGAAGACCGCGACCGATCTCCTGGAGCTGAAGCTTGCGGATGTCAACCGTAAGAATCCAAGGGGATACACGGTGCTTCACGTTGCTGCTATGCGGAAGGAACCGAACCTGATTGCGTTTCTATTGACAAAAGGCGGCGCAAACGCATCGGAAACGTCTTTTGACGGTAGAACCGCTCTCGTGATCGCGAAACAGGTCGCTAAAGCGGCAGAGTATAATTATATCCCGAAGCAAGGTGAGTCTTCTCCCAAAGGCCGAGTATGCATAGAGATACTGGAGCAAGCAAACAAACACGTCCCGTTTCTTGGAGACGTTTATCCCTCTCTTGCAGTGGCTGCTGAAGAATTGAGGATGAGGTTGCTTGATCTTGAAAATAGAGGTATCTATCAACTCTTATTCCTTCAATTTCTTACTTTTAGCTCAATACATATGATTTTGGTTCTTCTACGCGTGTGCTCTGTTAAAGGAATCAAGTGAAGTAATGATAAGTTGATAATGATACTTTGAATCTGCTGTTTAGTTCAACTGGCTCAAAATCTTTTTCCAATGGAAGCACGAGTTGCAATGGAGATCGCCCAAATGAAGGGAACATGCGAGTTTGTAGGGACTACCCTTGAGCCTGAGCGTCTCACTGGTGCGAAGAGGACAGCACCGGACTTGTACATAGCACCTTTCAAAATCCTAGAAGAGCATCGGATCAGACTAAGAGCGCTGTCTAAAACCGGTACAGATTCTCGCCCGTTTCCATCTGCTACTGATCAAAAAGTAATTGATCTTTAAACTCTTTATTCTGTATTACTACCAGTGGAACTCGGGAAACGCTTCTTCCCACGTTGTTCGGGAGTGCTCGATTATATTATGGACTGTGAGGACTTGAGTGTACTGGCTTGCATAGACGAAGACACTCCTGAGAAACGACTACAGAAGAAGCAAAGGTATATGGAAATACAGGAGACTCTGCAAAAGGCGTTTAGCGAGGACAAGGAGGAATTTGGAAAGTCGTCTCTATCAGCTTCGTCTTCTTCCACATCGAAATCAACCGCTACGAAGAGGTCTAATAATGGTAAACCCTCTCACCGGCGTCGGTGAGACTACTGTTGGGGTAATTATCTGTTGTACTTGTACCATACATATTTCATTTTTCATGACTGTTACTGTTTAGGCCTGTCGTTGGCGTCATATAGTTTTGTTCTTCACTTTGCATCATGTCCTGTGTATTCTAGCTGCAGACGTGTGTTTCAAACAAATGTTGTAAGTTTTTGGAACCACTGATATACGGATTTGTAATTTGTAATATATTTTATGTGCATCAATAATAACCCGTGTTAGTGTTAAAGTGTGATAAATTTACAAATGGTTCGTCTACTGGGTATCTTCTAGACTTCTACCAAGAACCAAAAGAAGGCCGACAAGTATTCATAATCTTGGAAGAAATGGTTCCTGAAGTTCGGACAACGCTCATGTTATCCAGAATCTGGTGAATGATCAAAGTCAAGTGGTTCTTTCGTAGCATCCTCTAATGCTGCAACCATCACCATTATTCACATCCAATATCTCGAGAAGGTTTATGAGTTTCGGTTTCTTCTTTCTTGTTTATGATGATTACGAAAGGCTATTGCTACCAAGTGTAAAAAAGGAGAGGAAAAGGACAAGAGTGAGACCGATTCGGCAACCTTGGTCTCTCTTTTCTTTTCGAGACAGCAAGCCAATAATAGTTTTACCGTCCATATCTTGGCCGGTTAATCAAATAGTACTAAAAGAGAATGTATGATCTATATTTTGTTGTGTGAAAAAGTGACCAATTTTATTAGAGTTGTATTTCAAATTTTGAACTAAATCAATCACATACTAAACTAGAAAACTGCCAAAATGGCATGGAATTTGTAAGAAATAAAGTCCATACTATTTTTGTCACATTGATTGACAGCTCAAAATCTGAATTACTAAGAAAGTAAAAAGTTTCATATTAAAAAAAAAAAAAAACAAAAAATTACTCGAGGGAATCGATAATGAGAAATAACGGCAGTTGCTAATGCTAGGTTTATATAATTTGGTGTGAGAAGGAGGGAGAGGATTTTAGGGCCACACGGTTTTGTCTTTATATAGTCGCCTCCCAAAAACCCGTCTCTTCTCTTCTGCTTCTGCTTCTCCCAAATCTCTCTCTTTCTCTCTTATCTCACTTTCAATTCTTCCCCAAACACTCACAAAATGAGCAACGACAAGGACAACTTCAACCTCGCCGATATTTCTTCTGGTAAAATTTCCCTCTCCGATTACTCTCTTCTCTTTCTCCGCTTCTTAAACCCTAATTCCATCTGTTAGTACAACTTTCTTCGTGGTTGCTGACTGTTTCTCTTTAATTCGCTTTTGATTTTAGCTCTTAAAGATCAGGATCAAGCTGGCTATGTGAACGCTCTTAAGGTGAGTTGTTTTCTTCTGAAACAAACGTTCTGTGTGCCTTGCAATCGAACAAAATATGAAGAATTTTGAGTTACTTTCTCTTAAGCGTTACTATTAGAGCCTGCGTCTTGAGTTTGATTTTTTTAGGTTTCTTCTTAGTAGAAAAAAATAGCTTATGTGGTTCCTTGGAGATTTTATCTTGGTCTGTTAATTGTTATATTATGTTGATTGATTCACAGAACAAGCTTCAGGATCTGGCTGGACAGCATTCTGATGTGCTCGAGAATCTGACCCCGAAAGTGAGAAAGCGTGTCGATGCCTTGAGAGATATTCAGGTTAGGGAATTTTTCTACCTTTCAATTGAGTTTTTGTAGGATTGATCTGGTATTCAAAGTAAGGTGTTGTCTTTTGGTTATTAGTGACTGACTTGTTTCCACGCAGGGCCAACATGATGAAATCGAGGCGAAATTCCTTGAGGAGAGAGCTCTGCTTGAAGCCAAGTATCAAAAGTTGTATCAGCCTTTGTATACCAAGGTAATTGTTAAACTACTGTGAAGCTTTTTATTTGCTGGTGAGAACGTGTTTAGTTACTCTATTAAGGATCTGTGTACGCTCTTTATTGCTTACTTATCTGCAGAAGTGTTAGTTACATGTATATATACATGTGTAAAAAATCCTAATGAATTTTATTTGGTATCTTGTAATGCTCAGCGTTATGAGATTGTGAATGGAATTACCGAAGTTGAGTTGGCTTCAGAGGATACGAAGGTGGAGGAAGGAGAGGAGAAAACTCCAGAAGGTAAGCTGAGGAATACAATGTCTTCTTTGTGCTTCTCAAAACATGTAAGAAAATATCATGACAATTTTACATGTTTCTTCTCAGAGAAAGGAGTTCCAAGTTTCTGGCTGACGGCATTGAAAAATAATGATGTTACTTCCGAGGAGGTATCTATATACAGTTTTGGTATTCATTTTATATGGACTCGCAATGACCATAGCTTAACGTTCTTCATTTCAGGTCACAGAGCGTGATGAAGAGGCTCTCAAATATCTTAAAGATATTACGTGGTGCAAGCTTGTAGAACCTAAAGGATTCAAACTTGACTTTTTCTTCGACTCGAATCCCTACTTTAAGAACGCTGTCTTGACAAAGTCTTATCATATGATTGATGAAGATGAGCCACTGCTTGAGAAGGCTATAGGGTAACTTGCTTATGCTCTCTTGCAAATGTTGTGTGTTTTTTTAAGTATATTCTGTGTTTATAGCTGATTGCAGTGAGATGTAGAATTTTTGTTTTCTTCACTTATATTATTTCCCTTGCTTCAGGACTGATATTGATTGGTATCCTGGAAAGTGTCTAACTCAGAAGATTCTTAAGAAGAAGCCTAAGAAAGGTTCAAAGGACACCAAACCAGTCACCAAATTGGAAGATTGTGAAAGCTTCTTCAACTTCTTTAGTCCTCCAGAAGTCCCGGATGAAGATGAAGAAGATATTGACGAGGAAAGAGTATGATATCGATTCTTGTGAAAGCTTTTTCATCTTTTAGTTAACGTTTTTACTAATGTCTCCCGTTCTTTGATGCAGGCTGAGGAACTTCAAAACCTGATGGAGCAAGATTATGACATTGGGTTCGTCTTTTTCCTGTAAATGCTTGCTAATTAATTATCCCTTCGTCAATATCTGATCACTAGTAGTTCTTGCTTCCTGCAGATCTACCATCCGGGAGAAGATTATCCCCCATGCGGTCTCCTGGTTTACAGGCGAGGCTATGGATGGAGAGGAGTTTGAAATAGATGATGATGAGGATGAGGAAGACGATATTGACGAGGATGAAGATGAGGATGAGGATGAGGATGAGGACGACGAAGATGAAGAAGAGACCAAGACCAAAAAGAAGGTAAGAAATTGCTCCCAAGTTTTCTATATTTTCTAAAATCTTCCTGCCATGTCAGTCTTGCTAATCCTTTTGAAATTGGTTTAACTGTTTGTGCAGCCATCAACCGGACGCAAGGTATGTCGCCGTCATTTTGTCACCTCTCCGAGTTTTGTCACTGTCTATAATTGTGATACATATTGATAAACTGATAATCATCATCATCTTTCTTTGTTTCACTTGGACTGCAGAAGGGAGGAAGGTCTATGACGGTTGGCGACGGTCAAGAAGGGGGCGAGAGGCCACCGGAATGCAAGCAGCAGTAATCTCTATTTCTACCGAACAAAAAGGCATGCGTGGGAATATATTTTGGGGTCGTTCGCTGTTTATCTAGAATGAGTATTGAGAAAAAGTTTTGTGGGGTTTTATTATTATTAGCGAATTTCATCTCCTGATTGAGAATGCTCATAGGAGTTTTGGTCGTTTATTTTTTGCTTTGAATCACTTAAAGACTTACGGGTGAACCTTTGGTGTTTATGAATTAATGAATCATCATCCCCTTCTTATGTTATTGTCTTCACCACAAATATCGTTTGGAGGACATGTTATAGTATACTAAGCCAAAGTCAAATCGTCAATTTCTCATTAAAAGAATAAAACGTTTTAGTTTTGATTTTTTGGCTGCTCTAGATTTCGTTGACGAAAGAGAGCTTCCTAAAACTTTTATTGTGATATGGACCCAACTAGTTATTGAATTTGATTATCCGTTATTGTTTTATTTGGGAAAGTTCTCTTTCATTCTTTCTGTTGACCATTCTATTGTCTTTTTAGTTTTCTTAATGTTGACCATTTTGTCAGGCAACACTAAATAATGGATAATTTGACTATTAATTTACCACATCATTCATCTGCCAAAATATATTCACCTAATTCCTCCACTCCCATACATTTTTTTTTTTTTTTTTTTTTGTTAAAATCCATTCCCATACATTTTTTGGTCCTAAACGAGACCAGAAAAAGAGAGACAGGACCGGCGGAACAAGACAATATAAAACCTCAGTTTTTATAAGTCACAAACGCGAAAACGTAACGCACCGAACATGCAGCGAATAGTACTAAATATAAACATATGGACCGCCTGCTCGCATCACAAATTTATTTTTTATTTCTTCTTCTAATTGTTTTTTTGTTTCTTCTGATTAAATTAACAAACACAATGTCACAACTGACTATGAAGAAGACATGGACAAAAAAAGATAACCCACAAGAACGAAAAACCGCCGGCTTCATTCAGAAAGATTTATACTAATTTAGGAGATGCTCCAAAGAGACCGTTTCTATTCAAGTCTCACTGTAGTATAGTCTCTGTTTGTTTCCTCGGATCTTGAAGTTGCGATTTCTTTGATGGCCACCACCGCTAGATTCTCCGGCTCGTATGAATTCAGCAACACAACAAGCGGCAACAGCTTCTTCACCGAGTCATCTACCGATTACGCGCCGGGATTTCTCACACCACCTGAGGTTTCAGCGTTGCAACTGCTCTCCAACTGCCTCGAGTCCGTCTTCGACTCGCCGGAAACGTTCTACAGCGACGCCAAGCTAGTTCTCGCCAGCGGTCGAGAGATATCTTTCCACCGCTGCGTTCTCTCGGCCAGAATACCTGTCTTCAAGAGCGCCTTAGCGGCCGTAAAAGACCAAAAGTCAACCGCTGTGAAGCTCGAGCTGAAGGAGATCGCGAGGGACAGCGAAGTCGGTTTCAATTCAGTTGTGACCGTTTTGGCGTACGTCTACAGCGGCAGAGTGAGACCGCCGCCAAAAGGAGCTTCTGACTGCGTTGACCAAGATTGCTGCCACGTGGCTTGCCGGCCTGCGGTGGATTTCATGATGGAGCTTCTCTATTTGGCTTTCGTTTTTCAGATTCCGGAACTAATTACTCTGTATGAGGTAAAAGTAAAACACACTACAACTATTTTTATTTTATTTTTAATCTCAAATTGATTCATAATGATCGAAATATCAAATATAAAAATAAAAAAATAAATACTAATTTCATTTTAGGTGTAACTTTGAGAATTTGGTATTCCAAATTATTTTCTCATTTTAAAACTCCACTGTGTTAAGTGGCGAATCTAGAATTTTTTTTTACCGAGATCATGTAGAGATTCTACCATGTATTTTTACGAGGTCAATAGTATTTTTCTTACAATTTCTTTCTAAAAAAACTAACAAATTTAAACTAATATATAATTTTTACAAAAATAATAGGGTGTCATTTGAACCCATGTAGTCTTAAGTAGCTTCGCCACTGAGTCTGTGTTTACATTTCAGAGGCAGTTCCTGGATATTGTAGACAAGATTGCGATCGAAGACATGTTGGTGATATATAAGCTTGATAGTATATGTGGTAAAACATACAAGAAGCTTTTAGAAAGGTGCATAGAGATTACTGTCAAGTCTGATATAGATTTACTCACTCTTGAGAAGGCTTTGCCTCAACACATTGGGAAGCAAATCATCAACATCCGCAAAGAGCTAGGTCTATCTCCACCTGAGCTAGACAAACACGTCACCAATATACACAAGGCACTAGACTCAGACGATGTCGAGCTAGTCAAGATGCTTCTAGCAGAAGGACACACAAATCTAGACGATGCTTACGGTCTTCATTTCGCAGTCGCGCACTGCGACCTGAAGACCGCGTCAGATCTCATAGACTTGGACCTCGCAAATGTCAACCATAGAAATCAAAGAGGGTACACGGTGCTTCACGTCGCTGCCATGCGGAACGAGCCGAAGCTGATAGTGTATCTACTGACGAAAGGAGCAATCGCAACGGAGACAACGTTTGATGGTAGAACCGCACTCGTGATCGCGAAACGACTCACGAAAGCTTCTGAGTATAATACTAGTACAGAGCAAGGGAAGCCTTCTCTGAAAGGAGGGTTATGCATAGAGGTATTAGAGCATGCACGTAAACTAGATCCTTTCCTTAAAGACGCTTCAATTTCTCTTCCTGCTACTCCTGATGAATTGAGGATGAGGTTGCTCTATCTTGAAAACAGAGGTATAGTTTTTTTTTTTTGTCCGTTATTAACAAGAGAGGTTTGCTTTAATATAGAAATTGAAATTCTTTCAAATAACACTAAAACAAGTTTCTTTTTCCATCAATGCCATAAACTCTAAAAATAGTTTATAATTTAAAATATTTGAGTTTGAATTTAGTATTTAGGCAATAGGATTTAGTTTAGGGTTTAGTTTTTAAATGTTTAAAGTTAGTTTTCTATTTATGCTATTTATGAGAAAATGGTACCGATTGATAAAAAANCCATTAAAAAAAAAAAAAAAAAAAAAAAAAAAAAAAAAAAAAAAAAAAAACCTAGTGATGATATGAGAAGAAAAAAAAGATTGTTTTACTATTATATTGAGAATTGCCCATAAGAATAACTTATACTGTGTAGCTACGTTTTTCAGTTGCGCTTGCTCGGATTCTGTTTCCAGCGGAAGCACAAGTTGTAATGGATATCGCCAAGCTGGAGGAGACATGCGAGTTTACAGCTTCGAGTCTCGAGCCTGACCATCACACTGGTGCAAAGAAGAGGGCCTCGCTGGATCTAAACATGTCACCTTTCGTAATCCGAGAGGAGCATTTGTGTAGACTAATAGCGCTTACTAAAACCGGTATGCACTGAAGTCATTCCACTGAAGTCTTTACTTGTCTCATCGTNTTTTTTTTTTTTTTTTTTTTTTTTTTTATTGCACCATCAGTGACACTGGGGAAACACTACTTCCCACGATGTTCGCTCGACCACTTCATGGACACGGAGGACTTGAATCATCTGGCTTACGTGGAAGAAGACACTCCAGAGAAACGGCAACAGAAGAAGAGAAGGTACATGGAACTACAAGAGACTCTGATGAAGACCTTCAGTGATGACAAGGAGGAACGTGGGAAGTCTTCAGCATCGAAATCAGTGAGGTCTAGTGGTAAACTATCTCATCGTCGCCCAAGGGTGGACAAACGGGATTTCGTGAAAAAACCTTGCGGAAACGGGAACGAGGATTCGTAAATGGAAAACCATGTCCCATCTCACTCCCGCAACTGAAAATTAATGATGTCTCGTAATCGTATGTGTCCACTAATTTCAGATAAGTCTAAATGTGATTATATATTATGCCCAACCCTATGGACGCTGGTGAGACTCTTGGGGTAAGTTTTGTTGTACCACCCATGAGTGACGTATATTAAGTTTTGTTGTACCATCCATGACGTATGTGGCATGTATATACATATATATATATGATATATTTGTTTTCATATTTGTTACTGTCTCTGTCTCTGCCTTTCATCTGCGCCATATAAGTTTTGTTCTTCACTTTGCCTCTTGTGTTGTGTTTTCAAACAAAGATTGTAGTTTTTAAGTGATATACATATTTGTGATTGGCTTTTTCGTTGGTTCACACAAGATGGGATTCTATTTTCATTTTTCAACACCATTTAGCTAAAATATGACATTTTTGGATGGAATAACCCTTTATTAGTGCAGTTACATATCTTTCTAACAAAAATTGGATGAAACATATGTCAGGATATTTTTTTTTTCCGACCACAACATATGTTCCAGTACATAAATACCATAATGTATTTCACACGAACATCATCGCACCAGTCCTCTGTTCTCGCCACATATATCGAAGAGGACGGACATATATCGAAGAGGACGGACGATGATGGGAAAGACGGAAAAAGAGTCAAAAGACACTCGGACTGAGAAAAAGACTGTTAAGACACATGTTCTACGCACGTGACTTTTAAAACCCGACATAAATCTTCTGCGAAACCTCCAACCCACGCAGAGGTTTTCATCTCTCTCTCTGGACAAAGACTGAACAAAACCTTTAGGTTCTAGGGCTGCAACTACCGACAGACGAGTGCAAGGACCAAGGAGCATCAAACCTGCAAATTTACCGCTGGTTTGAATCTTAGATACACTGACGTGAAAGACACTTGTGAGTTGTGACTGTGCAACCTGTGATAAAATTAGGGCTTATTAACAGTTTTTTTTTTATTTTTTTTTTTATTTATTTTTTTTTTTGTAAAAAGGGCTTATTAACAGTTGTTTCCTTGTATTAATAGTAATATGTACTCATTTGACATTGTAATCAAGTTTCAACAAGGATTTTGTTTTGTTTTTACTAAAAAAAAACATCTTTTTGCCTTCGGTTCAGACCATGGTGAGGATTGAGGAATCAGGAATGCGTAACCAGTGGCGGATTGTGGATAAAGGAGAATGTCGAAACTACGTAAAACTAAAAAGACTAGTATCCAAAAGGGAACCAAATCCAAAATAAAAAACTAAACCATACAAAACCGAAATTACACGAATCATAAACCAAACCGAGTCAGAAATGATTTTATTTATAGAAACCGGATTTCCGGGCCATCCTTATTCATAGACCTAAAAATGTGGTGAATAATATGACTATTGTCGTGAAAAGCTATGATTGCCTTAACTTGTGTACTCTCAACGAAGGACACAATGATTCACGTACACTACAATGATTGTAGTACAATCCAATATCTTCGTGTCTCTGTCACCTGTATTTCATTTTAAATTATCACATCAATTTCATAACAAAAATGAAAGAAATAAATATGCCTGTTGAAAAAAATGAATGATTTATAATATCGGCACGCAAATATAAGTATAGAATTGAATAAAATATGTTTATATTCATATAACACAATGTGTTTACAAAAAAATCATTCATAAACAATTATTGTTTTTTTGGTTATATGAAAAAAAAAAAAAATCATGTTCATCACACGGAAAGGGAAAGCAAGATTAAAAAATTTATGATCACATCACACTTTTTCTCATCTGTGATATTTGCCCATACACTTAAGTAATTGGTCCCTACACTGGTCAATGGTCATCCGCTATATGTCCTTACACTCTTGTAAAATATATCTATGAAAATATCCGTGACTAGACATTCCTTTTAGTTTCTTACTATAACCAAAACTTCATGATATAATTGAAGACTTTTGATCCTGTTGTTGATATCGCAAATAGTTTTGATTGCGTAACTGGTTCCGTTGTCATTATCCTTTTCAATAGATATTTTGTTGGTTGATCAATACCTTCATAAATGTTTGTTGATACAAGTATGTTGTCATGAGTGTGAGAACCGTCGTTGTCAGTAGTGGTTCAATAAATATAATAAACTGATAACAACTGCATACCCGAAGAAAATTATGATAAAAAATGGGTCACATTTGTCAATTTGTGTGAAACAACCAAATTAGATGATAGAATGATCACGTAAAATAATAGATAAACCAATGTTGAAAAAAACCAATGTTGAAAAACATTTAAAGAAAATTAATTAGATTACTTTTTGAGTTTTTTTACGTAAACGTAGCATAAACTACTTTACCATCGATTCAAAACGTAAAAGGTAAAAAAATTGCAGTAGAACGCAGACGTCCAGATCTAGAAATTGCGCACACGACACAACTAGTGGACTCATCTCAGTCATCACCAAATCTAGCAACAAGAAATATATGTCTAAATGACCTAAAAGCCCTTCAGATTAAGATGTATTTCCGTTTATAACCACGATTCCCCATTTTGAATGAAGGACGAGATCGTAATTCCACCTCACTCGTTCTTCAGCATCTCTCTGTACCGTAGAAACGAATCTAGCCTCTGTAGCTTAAGCTGCTGCTTAAACTTGTTGATGAAATTGGAGGCTTTATCGTCGACGCCTTCTTCTCCTTCGCCGATCGACGTCGTTCTCTCCACTCTAGTCGTCTCCGGCCGCCTCTTTTCCACGGCTTCAACCGTCTCCTCCTCTCGGTCTTTATATCCCACGCCGGCTCTCACGCTAGCCGATTTCATCATCTTCTTCGTCGCCGCCTTCTTCTTCTTCTTCGTCACCGGTTTGGTCGACTCAGACTTCGTTCTCTCCGGCTTCTGCTCTTCGGAATTCGCATCCGGGTCCGGGTCGGATCTGTACAGTGAAGGGAGCTTGATGGACTTTACACGCTGCAAGAGTGATGGAACCGCGAATCTAGGTTCGGTCGGAACGTCATCCTTATTTTGGTCGACACGTCTAGTCTCATCGGTCATGAGCGCGTAAGCAGCGTAGTCTCCCTCGGAATTGTGCTGCGGGAACTTGAAGTAAGGCACGTTGATGGATTTGACGCGCTCCAGGAGAGACGGAGGCTGGTTCTGGTGAGAATCCGACCCGGAGAAGTGGATCTCGGATTCTGTTGAAGGAGAATTGTAGCGATGGAAGTTGATGGACTTGACTCTGTCTATGAGCGAAGGAGGTCTGCCTAACGGCCCCGGAGCATTGGCATGACCCGACCCGGAACCGAACCGGTTGGCGAAGAAGATGGTGCCGATCGTGAGATTGAGGAGGAGAAAGAGAGTCGTCGGTGTGAACCAGCTGGCCAGGGTTGTGACGAGCTCCATGGTTGTGTGTCGGAGAGTGAAGGATGAAAGTACAAATGGATAATATTTATATTAGATATTTTTGTTTTGGGTTAATCATATGAGCTTTCTATGCGTAATCACATGAGCTTTGGGTTAAATCTGTCTATTTCATTTTCTTTGACTTTTAGGTATGGGTCTTTTTTTTTCTTTTTTTGAACGGCTCAGTTGGTTTTGTCTTTTTACATTGGTTATATTATTTATTTTTGTAAGAAAGTCAGATATTTAACAGTGGATTAGATTTAACTAGTTTTTTAATGTTTGTATTAGTGTAGAGAAGATCATCCATTTGAAATAGTTAAATCCATCTCTTATATATAGACAATGAAATAGTTAAAATCCATTTGTTATAAACAAGTGATCATTTTATACGTCACTTAAGTAGGTAACTTAGGTGATACGTGGCCTTTGTCCAATTATCACCTAGCAAATTTCAAACATAAATGTAACTGACGTTTAGTAAATTATTAATAGAACCTAGTGTGACAAAAATATCTTAATGCGTTCACATGAGCCGCACATGGATTTCGTGATACAAATGTTCTTCTTCCATTCATATTTCGTTTCAAATTGGTAGCAATTCCATCGCATAAATAACAATATACTTTGTTACGGTATGTCTGTTGCCATCTTTTGTAACAGTTGTAGTGTATTATCATTGCTAATTGTGGCAGTGTAATCTATCATATGCTTTAAAGTTCAAAGTCAATTGGGTAAATAACAAGATTTGAGAGAAAAGCTACGTAAATGACTATATGATGATACCACATTAAGTTATGTTAAAAAAAAAAATATGATACTACTACATTAAGTAAACGGCAATAAAACAAAACAAAACCAATATTTAATAGTTTTTGCATTACTAATATCTCTTTTTGCTCCCCCGAGTGAGTCTTATCATTGGATGTACTTTATATTTTATCACATATTGCTCACGATTATCCTTTTACTTTTTGTTAAAGATGTTTAAAACATCTCCAATGTTTCATGCCATATTTTATTATAAATAGTAAAAATATAGCAATAGCATTAAATTTTTCTCCAATAGTTCATGCTATAATTTTTTTCCAATTTATTATTAATTGCTAAAACTATTTGATTTTTCTTTTAAATTTTATAAAGTGAATCATCTTTTTTTTTTTCTTTCAAAAATATCCACAATTATCATATTTTTATTTTTTATTATTTTAATATTTTTATAGATTTTATATATTTTTATAGATTTTAAAAAAAAAAATTAATTACTTCTATTTGAATATTTTCCCATAAATAATCAATTAAGTTTATTATGGTTACGTTATTATATTTTCTATGAATTAAATATGATGTATATTTTGAAAAAGTATATGAGTATTGTTTATTTATTTAAATAAATCATAATCAAAATAATTAAACTGTTAATTAAAAGTATTTATAAATTGAAGGACTATTTTATAAATAAAAAAGTTAGATGGTAAAATATCATATTGTATAATTTCATGTTAAATATAAAATCAAAAATAACATATGCAATAGGGTTGAAGCAAATGCTATGTCAAAATAGCATATATGTCATATCTAGTATATGATTGGAGATGCTCTTAGCATCTCCAACCCTCCTCTATAATTATCTTTAAATTCTATTTTTGAGTAAAATGATCTCCAACCCTCCTCTATAATTGACTCAAAAATAAGGAAAATCCATTTTTTTCTCTATATATAGAGGATTTCTATTTCTTCTTCTATTTTTGAGTTGAACATTTTTTTATATTTATAGCTAAAACTAATAATGGAACATTATTTTACAAAATAACATAATTTATGTGATATAAATTGATTAAAACAAGAAAAATTTAATTCAAATAGTATGTTAATTTATGGAAATTTTTGTAAAGAATGAAACTGTTGGGGTTAATTTGTAAAATTTAGAAAGAAAAAGTATTTTATATTAAAAAGATAATTAGAATAATATTTTTAGAGTAAAAAATAGAGGAATACATTAGAGAGAAACACTCCTCTATTTTTGAGATCTTCTATAGTTGAGTTAGATATAGAGAAATATATTGGAGATGGTCTTACAATCTTATATTTTTCTACTCTCACAAGTTTTAATTTTGTTTTCTCCTAATTTTGCTTTTTCTTTTCCAACACATTTAAAAATTACTCTTACTTTTAAATAGTATCCTTTACATATTCACCTTTTTCATTCTTTTTCGTTACTATAAACTTTTTATTTGTTACTTTTCAATTTATATATAAAGTTTTACACTTTTTAAGCCTTTGTTCAAAAAAAAAAAAAAAAGTTTTACACTTTTAATGTTTGCTTTTGTAAATTAAAACAAATAAATATAGTTGACAAAACTAAGAAAACTAATATTACAGTGTGCGACTCCAAATTATATCATTTTTTTAATATAAATTCACACATGTCAAATGACATAATAAGAAATGAAATTAATTTACATCGTGACCCTAATAATTGTAACTGTTAGGTTCGCCATTCGTTGTTGTGTTCGATGTTTCAACACCGAAGTTAGTCATACCATTCAAGTTTGGAACGATTGTTACATCATTATTGTTATGCAGATTTTGGAGATATTCTGTTAAGAGCTTCAATTTCTGGAATTAGAAAGTTTAGCTAAGTTATTGATATTTACTTTACAATATCGTCAGTTAACTTTTTAATAAATATTTGTTTTTCTATTATTTTTATACAGTATTATAAAAAGTGGAGAAAGTAGAAAATTAAAGACACAAAAAGAGGAAAAGACAGACAAAAAAAAAAAGAGTGAAGAAAAGAAAATATTGTTGTCTTTCTACACATTGATGAAGCAAGCGGAGAGGATCTTCAGGCTCTTAAATCTTTCCAGAAAACCAAGACTGGGATTAAAGAAAGGGATTGGGATTAAAGAAAGGGACTATGACATGGCGAACAACGCAAACAAGCATTAGAACATTTACATTGCACAGTTTTAAGTAGAGCTCTGGATAAAAAAAAAAAAAAAAAATTAATGACATGGTGTGCTACGTGACGAGTTTAAGCCATAATCGATTATCGGTGCATAACCGACTCTAACACAGATTTGCCACATGTTACAATCTCATTGATTCTTATTTTCTTTTCTCGAATTTTTTCTTTTTATTATTAAGAGAAGTTTGAGAGTGCGGATGCTCTTACTTGTCCAGATACCACAGCTCGTTTGAGTAATATAGTAGCTGATTTTGAAATGAAGATTGATACAAAAACAAAGTTGCTGATATGAACATGCCCGCAGAGACCAATTAGGACACTGTTCTTTTCTTGACAAAAGTTAGGACACTGAATGTTCAGTAAAGGAAGCCGATCGAGCCAATGTCGACGAGAAAGACAGACGCTATTGTTATTGAGTTTGCTATTGATATTTTTTAAAAGTGACCAAGAATACTTTATTGTCATCAAAGTGCTTGTTACTCTTAAACGATCAATGATATGAACAATAAGTTTCTTTATGAATAAATTTAATCATACTTAGGTGTTTCAATGGCGCAGATCCGATCAGCCCAAAACCTTTATGATCTAGAGCAATTAATCCCACATGACCAACCCTAACGATCACACCTTCTACTTTGTAATTAAGGCTTCAAAAGTCGATGACGAGATTTCTTCTATGTTACTCATCAAAAATTGTAATCATCCTCGGATTTATTATCACGTCCAAATCTGATCAAGATTAGAGGGGAATCTTGGTCCAACCTGAATGATTGTAAGAAAAATAATAATCTTATATAAACGGTTTAATAACGCTTATATTATAAACAAAAACTTTAACAAAATAAAATAAAATAAACAAAAGCATTTACAAATTTAAGCAACCATAATCAATCACACTCAACCGTTCCCTGAGACTTGCGAGCTCGGAGCTTAACCGTTCCCTGGACATTGTCGAATGACAACTTCTGGAGTTAAGCTCTTGGACGCGGCAATATTTCCAATCTGCTTCAAGGAAACTCAGGTCAGTGTTATTCAATTTTTATGTGATATGTATATAGTTTTTTTTTTTCATAGTTTTTCGATTAGATGATTAAATATCTGGTCCAGACGATTTATTGCATCTTATGACCATCTTCGATAAACTGTACTACTGTATTTAAGAATTACTGTTTTGGGAGCTCGAATTGATCGAAATCTCTAAAGACTGATAAATTGAGGGAAAATGGTGGGTTTGATTATCTGTTTTTAACCATAAAGAGTGAGGTGAAGATAGATAACAATGTGAAAATGAAATTCATAAGTGTAGGTAGCTTGGCATCGATTGTCTTATGAGATTAATTCGGCAAATAAATAAACTTTATACTATACACTTGTATTATATGAACAGACTGGATACAGATGAATGAATTTTTCATCCATGTTATATGAGCCTATATAATTTCCAGAGTATATAAGTACATAAAATATGAATTCCTGCAATTTACTTGAACAAGTCCTTAAACTTCCAATTCTGTCTTTAATTTTGAAAAAATGGAGTCAGAAGCTAATGTTTTGGCAGTTCTTTTAACAAGAGAGATCCCATTGGGGTCACCACCCCACTCCTCAAGTACAACTATAAGGTTCCCAGACGGCTTCACCCACGAACGAGGCACATGGTACCTGAAAAACAAGACAACCCAATAAAAAAAAAATCAACCCTTTGGATCAGTTTAGGCCTAAAGAAGAAGAAGAAGAAGACAATAGCAGAGATTATGCAGTTTTCCTCACCATCTTTGAGAAGCTTCTCCACAGTTACTCAAACATTTCTTCTCGGTGAAAGTCCCTGCATAGCTGCACCGTCCGCAGCTCCCACGAGCTTTGTATGCAGGCCAGTGGCGTCCGATGTTCTGGCCATTTATCCAAACCTGACCTTTCCCCATTGTGTTCATGTCCAAAGCCAATGGCTCACTGCCTGCTGGTGTGTCAAATGTAGACTGCAATGATAGATCCTTGATTTGTAATTTTCATTATATTTGATCTAACTTTGTTGGTAGGCATGTTTCATTGATCCTTACCTTGTACCAGGTCAAGGGTTGCTTCTTGGCCACCAAGGATCCTTCTTGCCACTCCACGGTGGAACTCCCGGTTACGGTATGAAGGCTCAGAGCCTCACCCTTAGTACCAATCTGCTCAGAATAAACTTTAATTCATTATTATGATGGTTGATTAGATGCAGTAAACAACAAAGTCAAAACTTGTTTCTCTTGAATTTCAGGAGGACCTTGTAGGACCATCTCCATTTACACATGTCCCATGTTCCCGAGTTAACTCCCTTCAGTGTGACTGGGCCAAGAACTCCAGTATTCCAAGTCTCATAATGCACACCAACGTTCTGTGAGTGATAAAGGACCACAAAGATGAGAACGCCGCAATCGTTTTTTTTTGGGGGTCCAAAAGTATAAAGAGAAACTAACCGGCAGACCCGCTGCAATACTCAACAGAGCAAGTTTGTTGACTCCTGCATGTAGTTTGATCTTCTGACCAAATGTTAGCTTTGGAGTCCCCAGTGATCCGTAAGCAGTCCCTGAAACAAAGAAAGGTCCTTTTAAAAGAAGACAAAGACAAGCTACCATGAGGATGAGTTTGGCCTATCTTAATTTCTTACCTGCAAGCTGACCATTAACGAATACATGAAGAGCATGCCCTGCTGATCCAATAGTAAGAAGAGGGTCATCACCAGTTTTCAAGAACTTCTCATCAGTACCGATTGTAATACTGGTTACATCCACAAACGGAACCAACCGTGAGTTAGAGTCAGTAAGATACTGAGACTTCAGCAAGTGATCAAGAGTTTTCAAGTACTACTACTCACTCTGTCAGATACCAGAAATAGTCCGTCTTGTCTCTGGTGATGCTTATCTGTTCCACAAGCCCATCTTGAGCAAACGTACCATTGTCATTTGCAGAAGGAACCTCTTCGTTATACGATCCCCAAGAGAATTTTGTGTTTGTGGGAACCATCTTCATGTGTATGCTTGATGTACTGACCTGTACCTTGATAACACATAGGTCAATCTCAGTGATGCGATCAACAAGGTAATGTGTGTTTGATAAGCCAGCCTTGTAAGTTGATTTTACCTTTGCAGTGTTGTAATACTCTGTTTTACAGTTTGGTAGAATACTGATAGACCAAGGAGGCAGATCATATGTAAATCCCCCAAACAAGACTCTTGCAGAAGAACTAGCGTTGTAGTTTGAGAGAAAAGCAGCGCAAGATGACTTGGACTTGAACACATGAGCCTGAAAAGCAAACCAAGCAAACAAAAATGTAAATAATGTTTTGAAGCTTTTATTTTTTAATCTTCTCATGTTTATATTGCAGCTGCATTTTCTCCATTACTTCTTGTTTATCGCCGAGCCATGTGACTATAGGATCAGCAGAGACTAATGCCGGTTCGCAGAGCTTGATGACCTTATGCAACTTTTTCAAGTGACTGTACTTAGGTTCTCTCGGTAACCCTGTTGAACACGTAACCCACTAAAGCGTTAGACAATGTTCGATATTGTTTGTTACNCTTTTTTTTTTTTTTTTTTTTTTTTTTTTTTTCAGGTGATGAGAGTTGAAATTACCGTATTCATCAAGAGGAGCATCGTAGTCATAGCTGGTGGCGATGAATTGACCGGCTGTTCTGTCGAAGTTAGTTCCTCCATGGTACTGTTTAACAACATTTCCTCACTCACTCTCTTTGATAATGAAATATTTTTACTTATTATTGCACCATAAGAGTAAATGAAGTTACCATATAATAATTGATGAATGAGCCATTGTTCTGTATGAATCGAGCCACAGAGAAAGCAATGTCCTCGGCTGGTCTGTATGGTACCGCACCTCCAAACTCCGTGAACCTGGTAAATTATTTTGCAGATTCACACATATTTTTATTATTATTAGATTTTGGTAATCAAAGATATATATAAGTTTGATTTCATTTTGGTCTTGGATGTTTGTAAGTTGAACAAGTAGTTTTCTTTTGGGAGGAACAAAATTGTGTTCATACCAAAAAAACAAAATTGTGTTGTGTGTGTGACTTACCAACCAGTCCAGTTCTCTGTCCACATTTTCGGCTTATCGTCCGAGTTTGGTTTGAAATTCTCACAATAAAACCCATTGCATGTGTTTATCTATCGATCAAGTAAAAAAGAATTAGGGGTTAATACACTTGTCAATATTTTGTTTTTTGTCATTGTCAGATAATTTGTTAAAAGAATGTTAAAATATGAAAGAAACGTGGATCCCATTCATTTTCTCTTTTTTAGTTGGTAGCTCATGTAATGTAAAAGGAAAATTATGTGAAAAAGGAAATTAAATTAACTGAAAAACGTTATTTCCTACGTAACAGAACCTGATATAAACGGCAATATCTAACAAGAAAAACGAATGACGAGAGGGCAGATAATATTACTAGTAGTAAGTAGTAACCTACCAAGAGACGTCAAAAAGATTAAAATAATAACCCACCAAGAAAATAAATAATGATTCGAGCTATTGAACACAAACACAAAAAGATTCTATAATTAAAAAAATATGAATTAACAGACATCTTCTTTTGCTTAAAAGAAAACTTACATAATAATTGTTAGGTATATGTATTATTGCGAGGGAAAATAAGAGAGGACAAAAAAGATTTGAAAAACTACAAAGCTTCTTTGCATAAAGAACATATAGCTAGACAAAGAATGTTAAACAAACTCTGTCTTTTCTTGAAATAATATAATATTAGTTGGGCATTTATACGACCAAAAGAAAAAGATTTAAGAGAACACAATCACATATTTTCGAATACATAAGAAACGAATAAAAGATTAAAAGAACAAATAATAAATAAACTTCTCTTTTGCTTGAAGAGTATATAACCAGAGAAAAGATGAAAAGAAAAGCAAATATGTAATAATTATTAGAGGGAGAAAGAGGAAGAAGAACATACAATAGAGCCAGGAGCATCATCTTGCTTGCACATAATCCATGGGACACCTGTGGAGAGTCCTTGTGCCATTTGAGCTGTCCATTTTGTGTATGCCTTTCCTTCTGCGCCTATCTCCCACTCTATTGGTCCATACTCATTCTCTATCTGCCCATTTTTTTGGGTTCATATTTATTCATATTTTTTTTGATAAAGTTCATATTTAGACATATACAATGAAGATACCATTTTTATGACAAAGAATCATATTGGTTTATGTAAATAACTATATAGGAAACATACAAACCTGTGACAGAATGATGGGTCCTCCTTGAGTCTGAAACAATTTTTCTTCTTTCATCATCCCCACAATCTTCTCAGTGAATTTTTGCATTGCAGCCTTTTCATTATCATATCAAATTTTTTTAGTTAGAAAAATACCCCCCTAAATAGAAACATTATAGCTTAAAATAAGACAATGAGAGTTTTTCAGAGTTTTAATACCTTGAAAGGTTCATTGTCCGTCCTAAAAACCATACCGGGAACATATTTGAGCCAAATAGGAAACCCTCTGTAATCCATTAAACATATTTAAATAAATAATTTGATTAAAACAACAATTTCACAAATTATATTTGTACGAGAACATAGATACTTACCCAAAGTTCCATTCAGCACAAACATAAGGACCAATTCTGAGATGAACATAGAGACCAGCTTGTTGTACCAATTTGATGAACTTAACCAGATCATATCGGTCTTCAAAATAATACTAAAGCATGAATAAAATAGAAAGCATTAGTGAATAGTTATAATCTTGATTTATGAGTGAAAATGATGTTATTTATTTTTTGGCTCAATTTTGTAAAATTACTTGTCCGGGAGAAGGTTCATGCCCATTCCAAAAAACATAAGTTTGTATAACATCCAAGCCTCCTTCTTTCGCCCTCTGTATAAGATCAGGCCACATCTGCATATATAGAACAGAGCATTCACCAGAATTTCTTTATATTTTAAAAAAATTATCTTATACAGAAAAAAACATAATTTTGTAATGAAAGCGTGTAGACTATAAGCCAAAAACCCATGTGCAGACAGTTTGGAAACAAATTTTCAATGAGAACGCAGAAAATATCCATAGACAAAAGAAGAAGAAAAATGCATTTAGACTCTGCATATTCATACATATATTAATAAGATATTTTTTCTTCTCTATGTAATTCAATCAAAACATTGGAAGCATCCATAGAAAAAAGAAGAAGAAAATTGCATTTAGATTCTGCAAAACGTGCATGTATTAAAAAGAGATTGACGTTAACAAAAGAAAATATTGTTTTCTATGTAAATAAACATTTTGAAGAATACCTCAGGTGTGCTTCTTGGGTAGTGAATGGAGCCAGATAAAAGGATCCTTCTCTGCCCATTGATGATCACAGCCTTACGATCGTAAGTGACCGTTGCTTTAACTGAAACAATCAACGACGAACAGCAAAGAATCCCCACAAAAATCCAGGCTTTGTCCCTAAAATTCAACACCATCTCTTCCCCCTTTTGCAAAATCAAACCTTTGGATGTTTTTGTTTTGAGAAACTGGTAAAGAAGATTCCACAGGAGAGTATTCGTGGGTTTGGAATTATTGAGGTTTTTGTAGCTATTTATATATTGAGACTGACTCACATGCCATCGTATTTTATTATATAAAATTAAATAATGAGATTCTAACATATATATATATATATATATATA